>JAOUZG010050330.1:1460540-1529767 GCA_026289955.1 Argiope argentata | reverse complement strand
TATATATAATCTTTGAGGATGCATGCGTTAGTATTTGCTTTCTCTCTATGCTAATAACTCGTCATTGGAGGTTCTCGTAAAGTGAGGTTTTATTCTAATCACTAAAATAACGTTGAAACGAACGGTGATCCCTTAACAAAACAATGCAATGCAAATTTTAAAGAATGAAAGAAAATATTAGTAGTCTCAAAGTGAAGAAAGAATGTTATGTATCCCCTCAGTTCATTAAACTTTGCTACAGCCCAGCGTTAAAATATAAATAAGTTTGAGATTCCATATTTAAATATAGTTTATTCTTATTTTTATTCACAAACATATGCACACAAATGGAAACTGTCTGAATCGCTAGACGCCCAAACTGAAATCGATGACACATGAATGGAATTATTTTTAACATTCGACATTTTTATAAACTAATCTATTGTATACAGATGGTATCTGCACTCTTTTTCCGACTTAACGAGAGGAACATTTTTAGAACACTTTGAACGCTTCAAAGACAGATTTTGCCATTAATTTTTACATTTTATCGTATAAATTTAGTGTTCAAAGTTTATTTATTAAAATTACTTTCTGCCTATCTTTTAATATTGCATAATTTAATAAGTTAGTTAAATATGCAATCGATATAAATAGTAAATATTTTTACCTAAATCTTTACTGAAGTTTTTAATTTAAAAATTATCGTTTTTTATTAGTTATGTTCATTCTTTTATACAGTCTTTCGTACAAATTGTTTAGAAAAGTTGAATTTTTATTGTGATTCTGTCATTTTTAAAGAATTCAAATTTCATTTAACAATTCTAAAATGTAGAAAGCAAAAATTTATTGAATGCCTTTGCTAAAAAGGAAAAAAAAAGAATTCATAATACTTGTTTATTTTTGGATTTTAAAAAGACAACATAAAGCAAGATCAAATGTTTATAGACAGCAACAAACGTTCTGTGAATTTCATTGCGGTTGTTGCCACCAATTTGGAGCGGAACTCTTGTGTGAAAAAGAATGAACTTTTGTTTTCGGAAATAAAATAAACAAACTGAGTAATCTCAAAAAAATGAGCGGAATGTTTCAGCAAAACCTGACGATGACTCTAATATAAACATTACAAAGCATTCATACTTTATTCAAATAGATTGATCATAAATTGACACACTTCACCAAGTTCCTGGTTTGTTCTGGATGCTTCTAGACACAATAATTCTTTCAAATTCTGCATTTTATCTCATTTGAATATAAAATATTATCTATCACTGACGAGAATACAAATATTTTCGCCGTTTCGGAATTTCTTCTAGATACTTGTCTTTTCGTATATTAATCATAAAAGAATCGGAATTTACTAAAAATTCCGAGTATATTTTTTTGGGAAAACTTAGAATTTACTTCATTTACAAAGTCTTGCGTATGAATAAAAAAAAGTTTTGTCAAATATAATAACACCCCGAAGCTTCGCTACAGATGAGATCGACGAGATATGGAAAAGTAAAAGTTACTTAACTCGATTTTTTGATTTGCGTATAAAAATATGCAAATTTTAGTTAGAGGCTAAGATGTGGAAGAAAAACAATGTTAAAAAGTAAGGTAGAAAAGTGAGTAAAGGATACAATAAGAAAAAAAATTATCCGACAAACATTATTTTGTGTGGAAGAAAAAAAATGTAATTAAGAAAACAGTTTTCCTACATACAGAAATAAAATTAATATACAAGTCCAAAAATAAATGTGTTATACAAAATGATGACGATAATGTTGACTTCATACTATCTAACAATCTCATCTATTACCATATGCTAATACCATTTTTATTCCTTACCTTGTAGATAGAATGTGCTCCCCGTTAGATTCTATAAATGTTTGATTGGTATTCTTTTTGCTTTCTCGTACACAAAAAATAAATAGTTTGTTGAAGAGTATGTTGACTTTACATCAAATTTCTATTAAATCGTGAACTAAATCTGTTGACTAAGTACAAAGGAACATAATAGTTTTAAAATGTAAAGAGCTAGAAGAATAAAACTTAAAATTCAGCTTTAGCATCTAAAGTGCGGATAAGTTTCAAAATTTTAAACCAAGTCTAACTAAAGGTCTATGATTTGTTCATCTACTTTCGCTTGTAAATGTGTGTATTTAAAAACGTCATTTACGTTAGTTAAATTAAATTTACTGTTTTATGAAATTGCGTTGATAAAATTAAATTTACTCTTTTAAACTGTTTCACCATGTGAAATTTAAATTTGAATCCAATTTTGAAACAAATCCCATGAAAGACTCATTTGTAGATTTTAATCAAGATAAATGCAATAACTCAATGCGCAATAAATGAAATATGGTCTTTGATCCTGCAACAAAATTTGCATTTGAGTATCATTTTTTCCCTTTCCTTTTTGTTAAAATAAAGATATTCACAATGCAGCCTTGTTTTTTTTTTACTTTATAACAAATGCCCGATTCTGAAAACAAAAATTTGAGCACCTACACATTTATTAGAGTATAAAAGGACATTTTGGGAAGACCATATTTCTCTATCAATTGTTAAACTTTCTTTCAAATGTTTTGTCTCGCAATGGTCAGTCGCTTCGTTGTTGGATATTGGATATTGTGTTGATATACCATAATCTCGGTGCTTATATTTATTTTACTTACAAGATGTTTAAAACTTTTAATAATATTCGTTAAATTGTTTTGATACGAAAAAAATTAGAGAATTTTATTAATTTATTGATGGAAAGTAATTCCTTTTGTTCTATCGGTCTCATCTGAACGGAAAATTTAACGTCAGTCATTAGTGAACTGACTGAAAAGTTTAGTGTCAATTACCACTGACCGACTTGGTGATACTTAGTGTTAAAAAAAATATTAATTTCTCCCGATAGTTTTTCTTTATGTACTTTTTCCTATTATTATTTTCAAACTATAGTAGAAAATAATTTTTTTACTACTTTTATAACTGAATGCAAAATGAAAACATATAAAATGAATTGGATGATTTTTTAATTTTTATAACGCAATACGCAAAAGTAAAATTTGAATATAAGATGACAGCTAAGATAGAGAAATGCGACTAATTTAAAGAAAAAAAAGCGGGTAGAATATAAGATGATATAGACAAATTCGTTAAAAATTAACATTTATATAATATTCTCAGAAGGAAACTTCAGATTTCAATGGAGATGGAGATTTTTGCTGGCTTCGGAACCTATACTTTTTAAAAATAAGTATAAAATTGAGTATTTAATCAGTTCTATTTTTTCCCTCTTCATAATTTTCTATTGAAACAATTTATTTTACTTTGCCTACGAAAAAGATATCACAATTATGCTGTTAATTGTACTAATTATATAATTATTACTAAATAAAGTATGCAGTCAATGAATATGGCAGCTTCATAACAATCAATATTTTTCTAACCCTGTTCTTAAGAGTTGCTTAACTCAACTCTTTGGTGTAAGAAGTTATCTATAACGTACTTAATTACTTGTAAGTAAAAAATAAATTATCTTAAGGATAGCATTTTAGTAAATTGAATGCAAGACATGCCATTGAAAATTCCAATTAACACATCCCTCTCCATAAGAGTTGAAGAAAATGGTGATTCTCACGAAAAGTCAATTCATTATCGATAGATGATGAGCTATCTCTTCCTATTTTAAAATAAAGGTTCTCTCTCAAAATGCTAAATTGTGTTGATGAATTTGAAGTATTACAAATAAGGGTTTAGAAAAGGCAATTCAAAAATGATATAATCAAATATTTTATTCATGTTTGTAACATACAAAAAACAAATTTTAGGATTTTTTTTTATCTAGTTGATTTCTAAATCATATTTCCTAACTGTAACCAGTAATAGAAATCTATTTTATTATAATAATGATATAAAGAATAAAAATCAATCAATTTCTGATTGTTTTGCTGTTTAAATTGTGACTTTAAATGATTAGATTCACATTGTCCTTATATAATGATGACATTTCTTTTTACAAATTGATAGAAGCCAATTACGTTTTTTTAAAAAAATTAAAAAACTAGCTAAAAATGCCTCAAAACAAATTTCAAAAGCGGCAAATAATTATGTTTTTCTTTTTGTATTTAATTTCTGTAGACTTTTTCCTGTTATTATTTGATTCTTTTTTGAATATTTGTTGATTTATTCGTTTATCTTTTTCATCAGTAAATAGAATTCCGTATCCTTATTTAAAAATATCTGCTAATTTAAAAGATAACGATATCTGATTGAGACAATTTCAGAAAATGTCTGAAATGAAACCGGATGTTTTCTTTATCTTTTTTATTGAAACTGTAATGGAATTGTTTAATATACAAAGAAATTTTTTGATAAACTTTTTAATTTGCCACCGTTCACCAAATTCTTCTTTCTTTTCTTTTTATTCAATTATAAATTTAGTTTCGACAGTTATTTGCAACAAACAGGATTGATAAGATAAACAAGATTTCCAGGTTCAGAGTATACGTTAATAAAAAAAATTAATATAACAGCCAAATAATTCGAACCGAATTGTATCAGAAAACCCAAAAATACCCCCCCCCCCAATAATATAAGGGCTATAGTTAAAAGATCGGAATTTAACACCGTTTTGGCATTCGCCTGGGTGGTATTTTATAGAGGTACGTCTCTGTTAATGAAGCAAAAATGGAGTTCAAAAAATGAAGTTTAGTACTTGATTAAATCCTTGAGAGTGCAGTACATTTATTTGTATATCTCAGTATTGTTAATTCAAAAGTATAACAAAATAAATGAAACTTAGCGTGTGGCCTTGATATCATTATGAAATTCAATTTATTAATGAAATAGTTCTATGTTCGGTTCTCTCGCTGTCAATATATATGTTACAGTTAAAGTATATAATGCAGTTACTTTATAGAATACCTAGTTATTCCATGAAACAACTGATCGTGTCCGTTAAAGTGTGTAATATGTTATTAATTTGACACTTTAACTAGTTAATCTATGAAATAACTAGGTATTCTATAAATTAACTAATGAGAGAAGTCAAAGTGTAAAATAAACAATTTATCTAAAATGAAATAACTAGGTATTATATAAGTAAAATGAAAAAGAAGCAATTTATTCAATTTATGCAGCGTATAAATGGTATTTATGGAAACGTACCATAAAATCATTTGTTACAACAAGGATTAATAAAATAACACTAGGAATTACAAAGAACATTATTTCTAAAACAAAAACATTTTTTGTTGACACACTGGGTTTTACACGAACTTTTTTAAAATCCCTGACCAGTAACTAAACTTTGAGCTGTAGCAACCGACCGGAGCGATATTTCTACATCCGGTACTTCTTCGATTTTAATTAATTTTTGTTCGCATACCCTGAACTGAGATCGGGAATATAATTGTTTTATGCGGCCGTTTCTTGTGCACAATTGGAAAAATCCTTCTTCGGTTGTTTTTATGATGATAGCTAAAATAGATTTGGCATCACCTATTCCTCTGTGAACTTCAGGCACTGGGATACGGACGGTAAACCCCACAGAGGCTTCAGAATGAGATTTATCCGACATTAATTTAATGGTATTAATTTAATCTCCCAATGGCCTGGGATAGTTCATAAATGCAGTAGGTGTGGAAGGTAAATGTATTTGTCGTGCGAGATATATGATATATATTATTTTAAACTTTAACGGGCTGCAGATCGTTATTCTATGAAATAACTAATTAAACCATGAAATATAAGAGAGTTTTACACTTAAGCGGACACGCTGAGTTATTTCATGGAATAACTAGGTATTCTATAAAATAACGGATTTCATACTTTAACGGTAACATATATATAATCGTTTACCGCCTCTGTGACGTTGGACGGAGTTAAGAACATTCTCCCTTTTTTTTTTATCTGAGACATTATCAGATAGAAATCCCAACTACTATGCAGACGACTAACAACTGACACAGATTAGTTTTACATTTAATTTTGCTGATTTATCGGTGTATAAATAAACTAAGCATTAATAAAAATTAGTTTTGGGGTCGCTAACTTCTTTTATTTATTAATTTTATACGCTGGATTGTTAGAAAGATTAATGAGTCAAAGTTATAATTTTTATTTTATGATTACTATTTTCTTCCTGCATAATTTTATTTATGGTTTGGCATTGTATTGAAATAAATGGAGCCTTTTCCTACAGTCTATTTTATTGATTAGTTTTTATTCGAGTGCTTGCGAATATCATGTCTAGAGAAAATCCTGTTTCAAAGAAACAAAAACTGCTGATACAGTCTATATATACATCTTTAGTATATTTTAAATAATATTTATATTTAAGAACTGTACCGATGTGCATGGGATTTTCTGCTATAACTTTCTTTAATAAATGACAACTAGGTCTGAGTTACTAACAAGATAATAACCCATCTATACGGCAATATTTGGTAAGAAATGATAACGCAACTAATTTAAAAAGGCATACGAAAACCATGACGGAAAAATCCTTTCATTGGTTTTATTTATCTGAGAGTTGTCCTTATCTGCATAGTTTATTCAACAATCACTCCGTAAATATAAGGCGATTTAATTATTATCGTGTCGACTTGAAAACATTTACTTTCACAATCTGGATTTGAAAGTCATTTCGAAGCATTCAGAAATAAAGACGATGTGCTTTGCATCGAATATCTAAGAGTTCATTCTTTAAATTTTAACGCTTGTTATTGGATTTGCTTATATGCAAGCTATTTGGAAACTCGGATATGGTAAGATTATTCTACTTAGACATTTTTTTAAGAATATTAAATGATGCACGAATTAAATATGTTTAGAAAATAAGTATTCGCATAAATGTATATTTCCGATAACGATTTATTAGAAAATCAAAATAAAATGTTGATCATGATTCGAAAATACGATTTACTGTTAATTTTTGAGGAATTGTTAAGCTTGCAACATTTGAGACATTTTCAGTTTCCATTGGCATATGACGAACGTGATATTTGGCAGGTTCAGGCTGCTTAGTCTGATTCTTGTTCAATTATTTTACCTGATTTTGAAATTGCAAAGAAAAATGCTGATGTAGAAAATGCTGGGAAAGAGACTAGATAATTAGAAAACTGCCGTTATGTCAATTCATTTCATCGACCAATGAAATGTTTTTTTTCAAATGATGGCTTCTGTAGTGACACAAAGAATCCATTTTCTAACGTTATTCATTTTTTCCATCAGCGTATTTTCCTGTTTCATTTCAATATAGTATCAACAATATTAGTTTTGCTTTCGCATTTCGATTAAAATTGTTTTCTATCTTTCAGCATATTAATAAAAATGTTCTGTATTTTTTAAAAAATTATCTTCAGTTTTTTTTCTGCCTTTCAGTTTGAGAAGTATAATTTCATGATACGAAATCTTTTAATCATTTTTTACTGCCTGATGGAATAAGAATTTAATTAAAACAAATATATTAATTTATAATTTAGTTAGAAAGTTTTCAAAAAAATTATTATATAACAAATTAATATACAGAATTTAATTCTAGAACGCAAATGAGTATCGATATCAAAATTATATATTTTTAACAACAAAGAGATAAATTTAGACGATGCAATAAACTCATTATTTTTTTAAAAAGTAAAAATAAAATTATCCAAGAAGTAACTCCGGAAATAATAACGACAAATAAGATTCGACCAAACCGACATCAAAAGATCACGACGCTCATTTTCTATTTGCTTAACAGGTTTAGAGATTTTTTTTATTATAAAGTAAACAATCTTATTTTACCTTGCAGCTTTAATTAAAATAAAAAACAAATAGTTGATTAAATAAAATATTTTGACTTTTGATAGTGAATTTCATGTCTTTATACAGAATGCGTTTTATTTTTCATATAATTATATTTATCAGATGCATTTAAATTGTGAAGACTGAATAATATAATGAGTCATTTTCTAAGCAATAACCAGAGTTTCATTTTTATAGGAGACATGCTATTAAAGAATTAATATTAATGGGAAGTCCTTGATGTTTGTTCCTTGTTTGTATCTAAAGTGTCATAAATTTTTTTTATTAAATTTACAAGTTTTAAAAATTTATTTCAACTACATAAAATGAAATTATACAGCAACGTTAAAAAGGTTTTTGGGGGGAGAGGGGAATTACAGCTTTAATAGCAAGTGTTGTCTGAATTGCAAGCCAACTGTGACAGAATGAGACAGCAATACAATGTTAAAGGCCAAGATCGTTAGTAGAAGAACTGTTCGTTTTATTTCAACTGGATCGAACTGAAACAGTCGGTGAGTCAGACAGACAATGCCACCCTTGGCCGACAGCGCTCTCCTGGTGGCAGATCCAGGTCAATGGTATGACTCAGGTGTGAGATGGAGATACTGGAAAGGAAAAAAGAAAGAAAATGAGAAATCGCGAGTGCGATGCTTTCTTCGGCGAAACTTCCTGTCAATGAACACGAGCGGTTTAATGGCATTGACTGCACTGTTTATCTTTGTTACGAAGGTTGTGGCGGAACTAAATACACGTACTCGCAAGATGGAAACATTTACTTCTGTCCGTCTTTGCCGACTAAGCATATTCGTTCATAATATTACTTTCCTAGATGCTAAAGAATATTTAAAATTGTACTTTTGTTGTTTAGTATTATAAAATGATTAAAAGGAAATCTGCAGTGCACATTTCAATGTATCATGTCAGAACATAATTTATTGAGAGACCAAGCACCACGTGCTCGTGCAAGTCAAATTATATCTTTATTCATTTTAATTGTTTCATTGAATGAGTCACTTTAGTACTGCCAACGATCCAAAAAACTTTGTCTCGTATTTATTGTTTAAAAAATATCCCATCTCCTATTTATTTCACTTCGTGCAATCACGTGCTCAAAATGACATTTTTCTAGGTTTTATTTGCTGTAGTCATTAACTTATTTTTTTATTCAGAGCTTTTGGCAACACATTATGGTTTTTTGAGATGCTCGTGCTGATAATAAAATTGCAATTTTTCGCCGACGGGTTTTTTTATATTCGCCTACGGATTTTTGTTGACGACAGAAATCTCATTTCCCAAAATAATATCATATTCCGACATGATAAAAAATATAAATCAATCAAGATTGAAATATTTGCGGAAATAATCATTTTGTATGCTTGTTCTCGAAATAAAATAGAAATATAATTTAATGTTTCGAAATTGGATTCAAAAATTCGTTGGCAAAAATTCAATTTGGCAGTCGTATCGTATTAAATTCAAATAAAATGTAATTTAACTCATTATATACGAACGATACTACCGTTTATATTATGCTGATTCTTCATAATGACTACTTTTTTTTCAAGAGGCATTTGAAAGATCTCGACGCGCATATTTCCGATAGCAAGTAGTATACATCATCTAAAAACAAGAATTAAAAATCTTTCCTTATTAATTTTTATCAATAATTTTAATGGTATTCATTTTTTCTACGCTTATTCTTTACCGAAACTTACATTATGATTCAGAAATAAAAATAAAAAATTGATGGTAAAAAAACTTGGAAAATAAAGTTTAAAAAGAATTTTCAAATTTTCTCAAATAATATTTTTTTAATGCTAAGTTAAAATACATTACAATTTTTTTTTAAAAAAATCAAAATGCATAGAAGAAAAGCAATTCCGAATAAGTAGTAAGAAAGAAACTAAGAATATACAATTAGACATCAAAACAAAAAATAAATATCTCACGAAAATTATCGAATAAATCTTATATTACGTCATCCATTGAGTTATCACGTCATGCATTGCCTCTTGCAGTGGAAAGACGTGTCGGTACATTTAAACGCTTTTGTCACAATCGCCAACGACTTGCTGTACGTATCAGCAGGCGGTTATCTAATTAATAAAAATTAAGTTCATGATTCATTGACTGAAATTCTTTGTGAGAACCCAATTGACTAGCCTAGCCATAGATCGAAAATTAATTAATTCAGAAATTAATATTGTTCTGATTTCTGTAAGATATTGGATGCTTTGTATGGTCACACACACACACACACGCACACACACGCACACACACACACAAACACAAACACACACACACTGTTATTTTAAACTCTAATTTCAATTGCAATTAATTTCCGAAGTTTTGTCTTAATAGGGCATATAGTGACTTCATTCTAAAATGTTCTCTTATTTCCTGATCCCATTCCACTTTTTCTATTTAATAAGTCAAATGAAGCGTTGTAAAGACGCTGTGTCATCAGATCCCTGTGTTGACTGATCGTTGATGTAAATAGATTCTTTTAAAGGATTCCTGCGTCTCTCTTTTGAAGGTCAACACAGGTGAGAACTTCTGTCAATATTTGACGGGTCAGATTTAGGAGAATATCATGGTATATATAAGACCAGTTAAAATGATTTCGCTCTCTTTAGGCTTGCTTATGTTTTGGTGTTAGCACTGCTTGTACATAATGTGTACCTCTCGAGATGGAATAAAAAGAAATAAAAATTCAACCGGGCTTCACCCTGATTTTCGATCACCATTCTACAATCTGCTTCAAATAATATATATATATATATATATATATATATATATATATATATATAATACTAATACGTGTTATAGAAATCGCTATTGTTATTTGCTGTCTAATGGCAACAACCAAATGGTTTACTTTCGCATTTTCACTCGCTCTGTGTGAAGAAATAGAAAAATGTCCAGAAGGTCTATTCTTTTGAAAGATCCTATGTTTCTCTTCTTAAAATTGACACGTGTTAGAAATCCCTACCAAAATCTCATAGTATATAAGCACTGTGAAAAATATTTTGCCTATCAAAATCTCATGGTATGTAAGACCAAGGATAATTAATTTCGTTCTCTTTTACGCTAATATGCTCTTATTTCGCACTTCGAGCGGACGGACCATGTCCCCTCCCCTCTTGGAAATAAATAATGTCTCTCCGGGAGAGAATAAAACGGCACTTAAAAATTCTAAATTCTCTTCTCTGTCCCTTTGTCTTCGAAACTGCCTTCTGCTTCAACAAAAGTTTTATAATATCAATCATTTGATAGCATAAAAAGTCAATCTTAACGAGCATGCTTCTAGCTAGAGATAGCTAGTATATGTCTATAGTTGGAATTAAATCATTTAAAGGTTCTGTAAATAGATTCAAATATCACAATCTACAAACAACTCAAATATTTTTTAAATTCTTCATTGAACCACTAAAACAGCACATTTCTGAAACGGAAGATATAATCTGAATAGATAGTAAAAAAATTTATTTAAGTATTTGGGAAAAAAACCCATCAAAATGCAGATAAGAAAAAAAATCAACTTTGATGTACATATAGTAAAATATTTTTTTTCATTCTTTTTTTTTGTTTTAGTTATTTATTTGCAATCTTTAAAACCACGGATGTTAACATTGTACCCAAAAATTTTCATAAAATAAAATATTAAGGAAAGTATAGTATATAAATACAAAAATAAGTAAACTAGAAAACAATTTATTGTTCTCACACGTCTGCATTTATTGATAAAACCATGTGTTTATATGTTTGAATCTCTTATTGAAATCATTTCCTTAATTTCGTCTTTTTTGCTCAATTTTGAGCGATCTATAGTCATGGATGGCCTCTGTTATGGAAAGGAAAAAAAATTACCTTTACTGATAGGCAATAGTTAAAAAATGATTGACGCCGAGTAACTTTGTCTGATAAGATCTTCGTGTAGAAGAATTCTAGATTCGAAGCAGATTTCACTAAAGAATCGACGTATGAAGGAGTCTTGTAAGTTAAATGCGTTCATGATCAAATACAGTTATTTTCAAATTTCCAGGTCACATCTCCAGCTGGTGTGGTGTGGTGTGGAAATTTGGAGAAGAGATATTTGGTGACGTTTTCGTCACCTGACAGCGGTTCCAAATTATGAAGTCCATCTCAAAACCATCCCTCTCAAGTTGTGAAGGTCCATCTTTTTCCCCTTATTAAAAAATAAGAGATCAATACAAGTTAAACTTTGTTGAGAAGTCAGTCTGTATATTTCAGTTTGTGAATGGGGTGACAACAAAAGCCAATATCAAAATTGAGAATCTGTATGTGATCTTGTACACCAGTATGATAGATTTGCATTTAAGAAAGGCATTTATTTGTGGCTATAGATATTGTTTTCCGTTTTAGTTTCAAATTAGATTAACAATATTATTCAGTAGAAGTATTTTTGAGTGACTTAATTCATTAAGTGAGTCATTTTAGAAGTAACAGTAATTCTGCGTACTATCGTGATTCTCCATAAACACAATGAACATAAAAATGTGAAGTAATAAAATTTCAAATATGATTACTGTTATATTTATTAAAGCAGCAACACTTAGAGTAAATGAATTTGAATCATCTTAAGCAACTCTTTCAACTAAAATGCAATTGTACGACAATTTGGAAAATTATTTCGAGAAGCGCGAATCACGAATACAGTTGTAATCCACCATCACCACACTGATCACAGAATGTGAAATAATAAACAAACTTTCATATATGTCATGTCATGTTATACTTTCTTAAGTGTAATACTTAGAGTTAAAAAATGAATCACCTGAAGCAATTCTTTCAATTGACATGCAATCATACGACGTTTGTAAAACTCTTTCATGAGAGGATCATGAAGGCTTTGTATATGCCATTCATGTTGCTATCAGTAAATCTTTGTAACTATTCAATTGGAATTGAAAAAGCTCTTGCATTTGAGTAACAATAACAATGAACCAAAGTTAGTCTCAAGTACTTGATAACTGAAAATTATTCGACTTCGTAATCTCTTGTCTAACCAGCCTTATATTTTCTTGATTTGATATCGAAGAGAATCAATTGAATTCCTAACATACATTTGTATCCGTATTTTAATTGGGATTTACCATGAACGAAATTTCAATTGCTTTTAAAAATAAGCGGAAATTACTTCATATCAGCAATAATGTTTATCACTTTGAAATTATAGCATGTAAATATTTGAAACAAATTTAAAATTCTGATATCATTTTTATACGGTTCAACATCGTTATCTTTAAGTACCATTGATAAAGAATACGCACATTGGCGCCCTTTTTTGTAGACATTCTATTCAAGTTTCACTTTTATTATTATTTTTTACTTTCCGTATTAAGAGAAAAGAAAGTATAGCAATCGATAAAAAATTCTATCTCCAAATTTTAATACATTTCGTTTTGTGCCTATTGTAATCCGAAAAGTAAAAAATGAATTATCTGCGATCATAATTCTAAAATGTCACGACAAAAAAATTAAATTTGATGCGATTATTTTACATTAAAAGAAGATTTCTATCAAATTTTGATCACATTCATCAGTAGGATATTTCTTCGTCTGCCCACTATCATGTGAACGAGATAAGTCCAAGACACAGGAATCTAGACGATGCAATTCGACTCGTAATAAGGATTGTGGTGGCCAGGCCTCACTTCAGAACCAGAGAGTTTCGAATTCGAGATCGGTATTTCACATAAGAAACGTCGTGCGAGCGGTTCTGGTGCCCGTTAAATCTATTAGGGGCTAAAATACTATAACTGTTGAGGTGTGGAAGAAGGGAATGCTATTACAGGTGCCTCTCTCGTCATCTGACCTTGGTTCAAAATTGCGAGGTCCGTTTCAAAATAGCCCTAGTGTTGAATTATAACAAGAGATTAATGTAGTTAACCAAACTAAACTCGGAACATAGTAACACATCACCATATTTGTAAATCTTTATCAAATTTTGAACCGAATCCATTCAAAATGGACTGTATCTTTGATTATCTATTCATGGATATTGAATGCTTTAACTCAGTAACTAAGTAACCTAGGTAATGGAAATTTCGCATGAAGTTCCTACATCTTAGTGGTAGACTCATCCTATTTCGGACGTAGTAAGACAAAAGAAAAGGACTTAAAAGAATATTGTATTGTTTAAGAATTCTGATGATATCACTTAAAAATAATTTTACCCTATAGAGACTTAATCAATAAGAAAAACGCGATTCCAGAATTATGAATTGGGTGCAATTTTCTTATAATTTTTTCTTTTCTGATTTCGATTTTCAGTGTATTGCTGTTTTGGCTTATTATTGTAACGTAATCTTCTGATTTTGTTAGTGTACAATTCCTTTATGCTTGGTAAAAAAATAATTAACTTTTCTTTCATCTTTCGTCTAATCACTGTTTTTGTGAAATCAAAAATTATAAATTAAGTGTTATGAAACAAGCAAATCAATTAAATTAAGTCAGGAAATAGATGGCACTCATTTCTTTCTTTCGAACTACGAAGCCCAAAAGGAAACATTTCATATTTTATATGTATATACGATATTCGGACCACTTCTTGCTCTCTCTTGCTTCCTTTAAGTAAATCTGTTTGATGTAATTCAGTGCTGCATTTAAATTTATTAGTGAATTTCAGATGGCTGTAAATTTTTTCTTATGCGAGATCCTTTTCTACATTTTGTTATATGGAAACATGTTCAATTGTAAAGTATAAGACAGAAATCCATAAAATTCATATTAAATACTTATTGCGTAAAAATATTTTTTTTTCCAAAATTCAATAAAACTATTGACATTTTTAAAGATCATATATAAATTTGTATGGGACATTTTCCCGATTAAGAAAAACAAACTAAAAGTGATAGGACACGAAACATCAATATGAGCCGCCGTCCTGGCACAGTGAGTAGAGTGCACAGAGGTAGTGCGTTTTCCTCGTGATCTAGGCGTCCCGGGTAGGGCATGGTTGTTCTTTTCTATGAGGTGTTTGAATGCTCCCCCCTGTAAAAAGGGGCTGTACAAGCGAATGTGATGAGCGTGTAGATAAGTCGTAATCTTGGTCCTAGTTGGCGCTACTTCAAAAACAAGAGACGCTCATTCGGCTTAAAATCGCTAACGACCGTCATTGCGCTTGTAAATGGCAAGTGCCATTAATAACAACAACATCGATATGATATCTCCTCAAAACAGTATTTTCAATTAACCCTTTTCACTCTCATGGTGCCTCTGACTCACCGTTCAAGATTGTGCATTATTTTGACGTTTTATTTATTCATTTTTCAAATTTAATTGTTAAAAACGCCTACATAATGGTTAAGAGATGTAGATTAATTTTTCAAAGAAATTCGACTTAAAAGAAATATGTCTATTTATTTTTCATAGCATAAACAAATTTTTGAATTGTGTGAAATATTTTTTATCTAATCGTTTTTCGGAGTGCAAAGGGTTAAAACCAGAAGGATATTTCATACACCACAAATTAGTGAAGATTCACATAAGTGCAGTTATCTGTGTAAGTAGAGAGTGCCTAATGTGCAGTCGAGTTAAAATCGCGTTATACCTCCGGCTGAATGACCCAAGTCCAAAGAGTAATACCAGGTAATACTTTGTAGCATTTATTATCGACTTCCTGATTTTAATCTGATCTGCTTCCTGATTTTGCCGGCTACTCCGCATCCCCTTCGGTACGGAGACCTTGATATCGGAGTAAAGAAGTTGGGAACGATGTGCATCAGATAATTTTAATGATTTTTTTAGAAACAAATGATAATTTAAAAAAATGTTGAGAAATAAAGCTTTAAGACCTATGCCTAAATTATTAGCTCAATAAATGCGTTTTGAAGATATTGAATACATCTTTTTGCTTATACCTATTAAATGTTACTCTTTTCACTTCTCAATTATACAAGTCTGTGAGATTCATAATTTAGTTAGAGCTCGTCAATACTACTTAAGAAACGCCAACAAGCCTTCAGGTCAGTTGCATAGTTCGACGAAGATGGTCATGTTAATGGAACAACAGCCAGACATTATGCAGTACACCATTACAGGTGGTGATAAGCCCATGCCGTTGCTAAGTGCTCCGTCAACCTATCTCTCATAATTTAGTTAGATGAGAGAACAAGTCGTTGTTTTTGAGCGGAATTAAAATATATCATCCTAATTAAATATGGAATGTTCATGTTACACATTTGACGAGACCTTCTTTGGAAAGCTGTGGTAAATTTAAGCTTAATCAACTGAAGAATACTGTTGACTCTCTCAGTGATCCATAAATTAACTATAATTCTATACAAGCGTTCTTGACTTAAATTTCTGTAAATAAACTTTCAGGTGAAATGGAGGAAAAGTGAGGAACATCGAGTTTTCTATTTTTTTTTTTTTTTTATGAATTCTCTTTAAGGCTCTTATTATGATATTCAGATAAAATATTCGGATTTCTTTTAATATTGATACATGCAAAATAATCATGCAAATTCTCGAATAAATTAGAACTATTACGACTGTAATAAATAGCAGATACTTTTATAAAAAAAAGTTACTATTTAATATTTGTTTTATTATTGTTGTGGGAAAAGTTAAAGAGAGTCCAAGGAATTTTATAAATTTTTTAATGTTTTTACTTTGTTTCTAAAAGAAACCTTATAATCTATTCTCATTTGTTTTCTGATATGTTAGAATTTTGAAATTTTGTTCATTCTCATATTCTTGTTGATAATGCATTATTCTTTTTATAATTTATGAACTTATCGTTTTATAAATTAAACTTTGATTTTATTCAAGTGGAATCGCCTGTAAAAAGTGAGGCTTTGAGAAAACTGATTTCTAAATTTCATCATTATTTTAATAATGAATAATAAATTGAAATAAATATTCTGAACTATCTTTTTTTTAAAAAAAAAAGCTGCTTTTTAGCTCTTTAATTAAAGTGTTTTAAAAACTTGTTTCATGATTTTTCCCATTTTTAGTTTTCATATCAAATTCTTTGGATTCAACGTCTAAAGCTTAAAAATGATTGGAATAATTTTTAACTGCAATGATTGAGATCGATTTATAAAATAAATTTACAAATCAGATTTCGCATTCAAATCATATTTTACAAATCAGATTTCACATTTATTTTAATTAAACTTGTCATTAATATAATTTTCTTAATTTCTATTAAAATATAAAGACGTTATTAACATTTTTTTCAATCGTACTTTTTTGAAACAAATCTTTTATTGTCATCTAACAAATATATTTTAGGATGGAAATATTTTAATTGATAATTATCATATTGATTTTTATATATGAATTAAAGACCAAACTTAGATATTCTATTAACATTTAGGTGAAGAACTTTTTCAAAATTTAATCCTTCTTGGGTTCTCTACCATATTCAATTGCATAAATTTCCCATTCCAAATAGTTCTAATCAGATCCGCATTTTTCCTCCTAAAATACTTTTTAAAAAAAAATCGGAATCCTGCCGCATTTTAGCAGACATGATTAGTAAGCCGTTCTAGATGTAGAAATGAATAAGTAAATAAATCTTCTTAAAAATTTTAATATCTATGAATTAGGTCTTTAATTTATAAATGCATTCAGCCTTTAGATATATTAGACAAATTTTTTCAATACCCTATTGCCAAAATATTTCCAATTTCTTCTAGAGTAATTTATACCCGGGAGCCTTGTTTCAAAATCCTCTTTTTATTTCATCCTCTTATTACACTTGAGAAAATTCATTTACGATCCCCAATCCTTCCACCTCACACTTCTACAATAAATAGGCGTTCTACTTAGAAAATAGCATTACATATTTAGCATACATTAGCCAAATTGTTAATCCAAGATATTATAGCTATTCTTGGCTTATAATTTCTAAACCGCTAGAAAATTGCCTTAAATATACTTCGAAACGAAGTAAAAAAAAATTATTTTATATTGTTTAGATCATTAAATGCATCGAAAAAATAACAAAATCTAAATTTTTATGCATATTTATTTAATTGATATACAATATTTATTTAATTGATCCTATCAATTAAATAAATATTCTTGAGACATTAGCGTTTAAATAAAGACAGTTTTACAACTTTGATTGAAACTGACCGATTTAGGAAGAAATTTCATTATTTTTGACTAGTCAACGGCTGCTTCGAGTCCATAAATGGGCTGATCTTCATAAATGTGGTTACTGAAATAGTTCGAAATCGCTTAAAAATTGATAGCAAGAGCTACGTAAATTTGTCAGCATTAGATGTCGAAAATTGTTTTGATAAAAGGTGAGTTTTTGATAAAAAGGTTGTTAAAATTTTTAAATCCTTTTAGGCACATTAAAAGTCTCTATGGACTGTTCAATTTAGTTTTTGTACTTTTTTATTTGTATATTTGACTAAAACAACCAATTATAATTCTTTATAATGCATGTAAGCATAAGTTTCTTGCAACTCTTCGTCTATCCAAAAAAAGAATAATCCTTGAATAAAATATTTTTGGTATATTTTTTAATACAAGTTTTTTATATATTGTTGATTACAATGATATATGAAATGATATTTTTAAAGAATCCATAGAATGTGCTTTTAATTGGTGTGTGTATGTTATAATGAAATTTACAGTATTTATATTACAGTATTTTAGTATTAAAAATGCATTAATTTACAGTATTTAGAAAGGCTTGGGGGAAAACTGAAGTTTTTGACAATTCAGGAGTTAAAGTAGGAGTGGTTCTACTTTTGAAAAATAAGTGGTCTGATAGAAAATTTAAAGATTCAAATGAAGTAAATTATGGCATATTTAGATATCTATAACCTTCTAATTATAAGAGTAGTTCATTCCGTTTGCAAACTAATATACAGCGCAATGAAATCTGGCTGATAGAATACTGTATTTAAAAACGTTATGAAAATTTACAAATGCACTAAATAAGATTAAATGTTTAATTAGGAAATAAAGTTTATTGAGTCCTATTAGTGTCGAAATTTTCAAAGTTCGAAAGGTTAAAGATTCCCATTTTCGAATGTATTGTCTTAAATTTAAAAAGAACTCATTTAATTTAAATAATTAAGCTCCTCTAGTAGGCAATAAAACACAAATTTCATTGCTGTAATTGAAGCATTTAAAATCCACGTGCACTCAAAAGATAACTTAGATAGCTTAGCGTTATAGGCACCGGGGGGCACAGGATGGCGTTATTTTATGTTATTTACTCAAAAGAAAATTGCATATAATGTTATGTTTATAATTTACATGTGTAAGTTTATAGTAAATACGAGTAAATATTTCTTTAAAATCTTTCTAATAGAAAAAGATTTTATTAAAAAAACATATGACAAATAAATAAACAAAGAAAAGCATTGCAATTCGATAATTTATACTGTATGAATTTAGATAAAATAAATTCAATAAATTATTGAATTCGATAAATAACTCAATGAATTTTTGGAAAAAAATACATCAAAAATACATTCAAATTATATCAACAAAGAGACTTAATCACAGTATACCTTTTATGAAAAGTGAAATTAACGAATATCTATTTTTTATCTTAATGCAAAAAAAAAGAAAATAATAACTTTTTCGGTATTAAATTATGTTTTTGATAGTGATCTTTTTCTATTTTCCTAAAACTGAACAACCATTTGTTTGTTTGAACTTTAAACAGTTCCACATTCCTTGACGTTTTTCATTTTGATACCCATAAGGATGAGTATGGGGGTTAGGAAAATTTTTCTATTCCGCCTTTATAATGAATGAAATTGAGGTTAAAAGACTATTTTTCTCAGGAAGAGGGGAGGTGTCCTCCATAAGCTCTGAACGAATCATCATGCAAATACTATCTTGATAACATAAAATTCAAAATATTATCTTTACAGTAGATTCACCGTAAATTCAAAACTGTAAGATTTTCCTCTAAGTTTTAATCATTTTTTAAATTTAAGTATAGTTTTTACTATTTATATTTTATACGATGTTTAGACGTATGATTTATAAACATACAAACCGCTTTTTCTCCCAAATATATATAACAAATAGACGAAGACTGCGAATATAACAGCTAGCAGACTATGAGTTTGAAAAAATATGTTTGAACAACCATCTATTGAATCTTTAGCTATTTAAAAAGTAACATTACTCATAGAATTCATTTTCTTTGTAGCGATAGTTTTTACGCCAAAATTAGCGATGATGTATTATAAAGGAATGTAAATGAAGATCTCCTATCTTTGAACCAGTTTTTCTGATTTAAGCGTCATAAAATCACCTTATCTGAACTGCGTGGGACAAATTTTTCTTATCAACTGCACGTGGGAAATATCGGTCACGGTTACGTGGGATTTTCGCCAACATGAATAATAACTAAAGCTTTCGCTGTAAATGCCAAGATGTGTCTGTCAATCACTAATGAGCTTCAATAGGTGCTGATCGCCAAGTCGGTGACAACTGGCAGTCATCTGTTTTTGAGAGCGATTTTAATTGACGGGTGCTTAATTCGCCTTTCTGCTGTTTTTGACCGATAAGAAAGAAAAAAAGTGAAACTTCTTCACTGACAAGGTTGTTGCATCCACTTGATGAATTTGTTTATCCAGCTGATGGGCTTAAGAAAATGTGTCGAGGCCTGCGTGATTTTTCAATGCGATGTTTTCTATCCTTCTGGTATTGATTCAAAATACCAGCTGGGTGATTTTGTCTATAAACTTTGTCATTACGGCATTTCATTAGTGTTATGGATTATGCGCACAATGATATCGACAACTGAAATAAGATTTTGGCGGTACTATTCGGTTTTAACGGCGACCAAAACGCACCAAGAAAAAGTTTTGCCAAATTAAATATAATATTCTTACTTATGTCAACGAAGAAATTTTATTTTAGTTACGTTTTATTAAATAATTATAATTAATATAAATAATTTATCAAATATCACGTCTGTGCAAAACAAAATCAAGCCTGTATCCGTTAGAAAATAAATCTGAGTCACTGCGCAAACATGAATTTTCTAGCCCAGTTGGGGTAACGCAATACAGATTAGAAAATTTTAATTTACTTTATTCTGTTTTATTTGAATTCAAAAATACTTCAAAATGAATACGAAAAATCTATTAATTAACAATGTTTAATTTTAAATGCATCAAACACTAAGGAAATAAATAGAATAGTTTGAAATAATCGGTCGAAAACATGATAAGCATACCCTCATTAGTTTGGGAAAAAACAAGCTGGATTCTTACTCATTTTGCGGTGGGGAAATGAAAATTTTTGGCAGGAAAGTTAGTTTTTAATTAATTAATAAAAGATTAATAAATTAATATTTGCTGGCTTTCTGGTACAGAGGTAGAGCGTCTTCCTCGTGTTCTGGGAGTCCCGGGTTCGAGTCCCGGTTTGGGCATGGTTGTTTTTCTGTGTGCTATCTGTGAGATGTGTGACTGTGCCCCCTGTAAAAAGGGGCTGTGCAAGTGACTGTAATGAGTGTGTAGTTAAGTTGTACTCTTGGCTCTAGTTGGCGCTACTTGAAACAAGAGGCGCTTCTTTCGGTTTAAAATCTGCTGATGTAGTCAGCGGGGGCTTGCCCGTGGCAAGTGCCATAAGTAACAACAACAACATGAATTAATATTTGAAAAAACTGTACTAACATCGAGTATCATCCACTACAAGATTTAAAAAATATATTTGAAATTGAATGTATGAATAAAAAGTATTTTATTAATGATTAAAATTTTTAACATGATACATTTATATAATATAAGGAAAAGTGAACTTATAGTAGGAATTGAAAAATCGCCAAATTGATTGGAATTGCCAAGTTGGCAAAGATTTTTCTTGATACATTTTAGTCACCGTTACAACTGATTAGTACCATTTTGACTTCAAAATTTATATTGAAATAGAGTTTCGAATGTTGAGAAGAAAAATTAATCAGACAACTCTTTATTCTAGAATAGAAATATAGGCAGATTGGGTGAGAAATGACACTGATAATGTGAATGCCCTAATTATTTTTATGTTATTATTGAAATTGGTTATTGTTATTCATATTATGCGCAATAATACCAATAAAATTTTTCAAAATAAATTGTTGGCTTCAAAATAATTTGAAGTCTTCCAGTTCTTATGATGTTTTTAGTAAAAAGATAATTTTATTCTATTATTATTGACTATAATATTCGGAATATTAAAAATCTTATGATAAGTAAGAAATTCTTGAAGTGAACAATTTTTGTTGCTTATCATTCTACGTATTTTGGGCATGAAAAAAAGAGAGTTTCCATCAGCGAATATTTCTCATGACCCAAAATTATTTGCTTTTTAAAATATAATCACAGGTTGATCTATGTGTGACACATACACTCCTTTTGAAAATGTTCTTGTAGTTGAAAATTCCCTACACTCTAGTACATAGGATTACTTAATTTCTTTTGCTTTATCTTGAATAAAAAAATTAAAGATAAGCGTTGATACTAACTAACATTTCGGATAAAGACAAAAATATTTTGCTAATGAATTTAATTTATTAACTTTGTTCATAAATTCCATTAAATTCAAAAGATTTTGATCTTGGAAAAAGAGGAACCTGCATTTAATCATACCGAAAAGAATGGATTCAAGCCTTATAAAAATTTAGAACACAATCTAAAAGTAATATTTTTTTGAAAGTTTTTTTTTAAATCTGAACTTAATCTTCAATGCTCTAAATCATTATTCCTGATGGTTTATTCTAAATTACTCGCTTTTATCGAAGCATGTCTTCCGAGTTTAATGGATCATAAATTTCAAAAATTGCTCTTGAAATGCCATTTTCGCTTGTTAAATCAGCACACATACTTCATTCCTGAAAAAAATCCGTGTTTATAAAAAAAAATTAAATGTTCTGATTTCTAATTGGGAATAAATCCATGCCAGTTAAAATTTAAATTCTTCTACAATTCCTCTTTCTCATGTAGGTGTTCTTAATTCTTAATTTTCCCAACAACCAATCCTTGTTCTACCTCCTTTTTTCAAACTCATTTTTTTATTCGAATTATTTCAATATTTAATCTATATAAATAAAAATATACCTCCAAATGTGTTACTAAGCGCAAAATTTGGGAACGGCTTGACCCATTCGGTTAACTTTTTGTAGTATTTTCATTAAGACACAAGGTAGGTTCTTAGAGAGAGAGAGAGAGAGAAAGGAAAAAATTGGGAGGAAAATAGTAAAAAAGGCACTTTTCTTACTTTCCCGCCAAAAATCTTCCTTTCTCCACCGCCAAATCAGTAAGACTTAGGTTTGCTTTTTTTCCATGCTTACCTTGTTTTCGACCGATTATTTGAACGATTCTGTTTTCTTAAGAGTTTGATGCTTTTGAAGAGTTTGAAATTAAACATTGTTAATAAATAGAATTTTTGGATTTATTTTGTAGTACTTTTGAATTAAAATAAAACAGAATAAAGGCAATTAAAATTTTCTAAACTGTATTGCGTTACTCCAGCTGGCGTAGAAAATTCACGCATTCAGTGCTTTGTAATTGTTGACATCCGTATTTTCATTTTAATCAAAAGTTTAAAAATTATGTGTATAATATCGTTGTAGCTATCTCAATCTCGACCGATAAAAAAATAGACTTGAACTTGATTTTAAAGAAATACGGTTTTGATTTGCTGTTTTGCTTTATTCCAGGTACGCACTGTAAATAAATTGTTTTTAGGTTAGTTGTTTTCTTTTCCATGCGTACGAGGCTGTTTGTAAAAGCCAATGAAGTCTAAAAATGCTCCATACATTTTGAAAGTGATGAAAAATTTCAAACGCTTACTTAAATTAGTTTTTTTAGAGCAACAGCCGCATAGGTTCATTCCTACAATAAATTTCACCTGGAAAGATTTAGGAATTTTTTTTATCATTTCATGAACAATGATCCTGTTCCTTATGTCGAGTTATAAAAATTTTATTATAAAAAAATCTGAATAACTAAAATGTATTTAAAAGATTTAAAAAAAATTATTGGAAATAACCAAGTATCCCCGGTGTCTTCACATTTCATAATAAATAAGACACATTTCATTCAAGCAAATTATATTGAAAATTAGTATGTTCAAATAAATTCAAACGTCAGAAATTTCAGATGTTACTTCAAATTTGCCCGAAAAATATCCAAAATGCCTGATGAGGAAAAACTGCAAATGTAAAATTACCAAGATATAAGCTTCATATTCTTTTCACGTGCTCAACCATTCTGATTAAAGAGTATCAAAGACATCGCTTATAAAGCACGTTGTGAATGAAATAAAGTATAAACGACATTATTTTGAAATCGTTCGTATGTTTAAGAATCGTATTGTTCATGGCTCTGAAGAAAATCTGCATTAAATTACGTGATTATTCACTTTGATAGATCCAAGGACGTGATACAGAACTTAATTCAAAGCTAATTCCTCCTATTTTGGGACTGCTATTTCTATTTCTTTGCATTTATTCTCATCGTAATCCATTATCTGCTCATTTTTTTATCAAATGCATTTCTATTTATATTTGGTATTACATAACCCGACTTTTTTCATATCACGACATCAAATGTAAACAGTTAACAATGCAATGGATTGAAATAATATCATTCTTGTTTTTTCGCTTGAGTTCCAATGATTGCTTTCCTATATATTATCACGAAGCTGCATCTTCGAGCGCAGTTTGGTAAATATAAAATATCTATTAACTAAAAACAACCCATAGCTTAAAAAACATAGAGAACTTGCATACGACTTGTAGAACTTTGGACCGAAGCATTTAAAGAATATTTTGGAATATTTATCAAGAATTATCTTTATCAGTATAATATTTGGTACATTAGAATATAATATACCAGATATTATAATTATATATTATAATTAGAATATTATCTGGAATATTTATTCTGAATTCAAGAACTATCTAGAATTTTCTAAAACACAAAAAATTAGCTGCAAAAGAATTAAAATGACAATCCTTATATTAGTCTTCTATAGCAAGGACTCGTACTACTGACAAACAAACTAATACTTCAATATTGTACCCGTTGAGTCATGAGCATTGGCAATAGGGATCCTTTAGAAGGCATTATACCTTTTATTGTTATAGTGTGGTTGTTATGTTACAATTCTTGTTCGATTTAATTCACTGACTGTTGTACCTCGGCATCATACAGGTTCAGTTATCTGGTTTCAAACTCAAAATCTAGAATAAAATCTTTCAAAGACATTGAAACTCGATTCAAAAAATTACTCATAATCCTCAAACATCAAGTATTTTTAATTGAATCAGCAAAACATTGAATTCTTCAAATATAAAAGATTATCTAATTACATTATCTAAACATCTCGTGGAAACGAAGTTCGTTTATTCAAAGATAGTCCATGTTGTTGTGACTAATGGCACTTGCCGTGGGCAAGCTTCCGCCGATACGATCAGCAGATTTTAAGCCAAAGAAATTCGTCTCTTTGTTTTTACAAGTAGCGCCATCTAGGTCCAAGAGTACGACTTAGCTACACACACGTCACAACCCTTTTTAGGGGGCGGACTTCATTCATGCAAAGTCATTCATACATCTCAGATCGTAATTTAGACCTGGAACAGAGAACGATCACCTCTGGCCCAGTACTCCCAGTGATAATACTCTCGATATGGAGGACTTTGCGACCACGAACAGATTTAACGAGCACCAATCGCCACACACTTGGGGATTCTTTTGGCCGGTGAGCTTCGAACCCGTAACCTAAGGAGTACGAGTCCAACGCTCTAACAATCAGACCATCCCGGCCCAAAGATATTCCATTGATTGGATAATCTTTTTCAAGACAATCGCCGAGATAATCAAAAATCGTCCAGAATAATGGTATTCAAATTTCAATAATTCAGTGAGTTCCGTTTTCCTTTTTTTTTTGTTTTAAATACTGTTGGGGAAGGAATATCTTTCTAATGGAAAATCTCATGGCAATTTTTATAAAAAAGAAACCTTATGAAAATTAACAAAATGCGCAGGTATTGAGTTCAAATAAAATTCCTTATGTCATTTAGCACTAGACCGTCGTTTTGGCGGTTTCCAAATTTCATGCTCTAAAATTTTGGTACATTATGCTCTAGAAATTTATAACGACTTTAAACGAAATATAAGAACAATTACATATTCCTATTCGATTTTCACTCAGCCATTTTAACTTTTATAATCAATATGACCTATTTATGTCAAGACCTATCAAGTGATGGCATTAACAATTTTAAAGTTTATAACATTTTAAGGATCATTTATGCAATGATGGACATCAATAGTTATTTACATTCATTTATGCATCGGTTTTAGACTTTTCCTTTGCATTTTTCATGTGAAATGATATTGATCCAAAATGCTAGGTGGTCGTTATAATGTGATCTGTTTTATTCCGATTATGATTTAGTTAAATTTAAAAACTCACTGGGTATCTTAAAAACATAAATATAATTACTTTCATTTTTAATTAATAATTAACGAATTATTATATTAACGATGTTTTTATTAAATTATGTTCTTTAATTTAAATAAACTAAGTCTAATCTTAGAGTGAAAGCCGTGATGATCAAAATTCGTCAATTTGACAAGTGTTGTAAAAGTAATTTTTTGATAAGAAATATATATTTATCTCTTGAAATTATTTATTGCGACCACGATTATTTCAATATTCAATATATTAGGAGCAATACGAAAAAAAATCTGAATTACGTACCTTTCTTTACAACGTAACATATTATTACGTAGTTTTTGAAGCAAATTTGTAGAACATCTCTGATAGAACTCGCATAAAACAAGAGTGAAAATAATTGTAAATGATAATCGCGTCTAAATACCATTCAGAATCGGCGCTATCTCCAAAAGTCCGTTGTGTGGATTTGAAATACACATTCATTCATCCGCTTCTCATTTTCAGGCATGGCGTGTGTTTGACTAAATGCAGCACACAATGGCCTTTCATCATAAAGTCCTTTGCTGCCATTAAACTAAAATATACGTTTTAAAATGATTGATGTAAATGGTTGGCATTCAATCATCTAATTGATTGCTCTGATACATGCAAGTGCATTCCTTTTGTAATATAATTTTTAAATTTTGAATCTTTTTTGAGAATTTATTAATTAAATTTTATTAATAATTTAACACTGTTTAAATTGTAAGTAAAAAATTGAAAAATATTTTAACAAATAAAGATTTTGGAATTTTTAATGCCTGATTAAATTCTGTAAGAGTTTTACTTTTTTTTAACATTAAGTGTTTTTGGAATTTCTTTGTTGTATTGATGTTTTTATTTCATGAAATTCTGTAATTTAAATTCCAACAGTGCATATATTCTTCAAATAAATAATACTGCTTGAAATTTTTATGGTTGTATTAAATTTTAATTAAATATAAATGTTTATTTTCTTCGGCCTACAAGTTTGTGACAAATTAATACGTGTTAGGTAGTTATTGCATCTAAAAAAATTTAAATTTTTTCGACTTAATTAGCTGAAATTGCATGTTTTAATTATTGTGATACCAATTTTAAAATTACAATTTTGCAGGCTTTTTAATTTAAATTTACCATCTGCCAAAATCATTCAAATAAGACCATACGTGTAAAAAATTATTTGCTTTTATTTTGAAAGAGAGTTTTAAAGAGAGTTTTGAATACGAGTTTTTCTAATATTTCCTGCATAAATGAAATCATATCTTTGATTTGTCTTTAGCATTACATGGCTACGTTTGGATCAGGCATAAACATTTCGGAATGCAATAAGATATGATTTATATATTTTTTTAATTTCAGAATCAGAAATCTCAAATTTAATTTCTCATTAACTTTTTATAAACAAAAATTTGAGAAAATATAGCTTATTTCATTTTCCTGAATTTTGTTTTGAACAAAATTTTTCATTTAGTGTGCAAGGATTTTAAAGATTTAATCTAAATCTTCTTATAATTTCTTTAACATTTAAGATTGGTATATGCTTTATTACGTCATTGTTTGCCAAAAGTTTTGATTTTCATTGAATTTGATTTTATGTATTTAACAGCAATATTATGGAATTTCAAAGTTATTAATGTTATGAAACTGTAAACATTCTTGAAATTATTTATTATTCAATACTCTTTTCTCTTTTATATGTACGCATAGTAACGAAGTTTGTATTTTAGCTTCGTAGTATGTATCCTGTTATCTTTATTTCTGCAGAATGTGGTAAAGACTTATCATTAATGCTGATAAAGATTAATAGTAGAGATTTCAAAGATTGCACATTAAATTTATTTTTCTAGCATGTTGTATTTTAAAGTTATTTGAACACTTTTGAATAGATAGACCATTAAATAGTCAACCTTTGACAAATTTGGTTTACAATTAAATTATTAATATCTAGAAAATCCAAATTTTGCCCGGTAGGATTTTTTGTAAAATCATGTTCCTTTGGAAAAAATATTTCGATACAAATCATATACTGATTAATGAATATTTTTCCATCCTACCTACATATGAACTGGTTATTGAATTTAAAAAATCATGAATGTGCTTAGTTGAACAAGTTATTCGAAATAATCTGCTGTACTACAATATTCATTTTACAGTTTATCTATCCTTATTTATATTTTTGAAATGACAATCAGTTTTACCGTGGTGAAATCGGATACGAAATGACGCTATATGACATTGTCAGCATGAGTGCAGATAGTTAGTTGTAAAAAACATTTTTTGTGTAAAATTTTTTCTCAGTAAAGACACTAAAACCTAGAGCCACTTTTAGATACAAAAAAAAATATATACAATATACACTAATGTATACAATAATTTATACACATGTACATTTAAAGTTTCAAGATCTACAATGTTCATGTAAAAACTATGTTAACCTTCATTCTTCAAGCCAGCTGCATATTTCTTTCTCTCTTGTTCAAATATACAAGACGGATTACATCCGACCACCCCTGCATTATTGGACGAAATATAACAAGGTGGACTGACAGACTTTCTATAAACAGATTCCAACAAAAAATTTATTACTTTTATTATTTTAAAGATCGCATATCACACAACTTTTGTCCACCTTGTCTTTTTTTTTCAATTTTAAGATAGCGTGATCAAAGATTGACAGACATAATAAGTTAGGGCTTTTTCAAAATCTGGTATGTGATGGTTTAAAACGTGGAGTTCTTTTTTTTTTAAAATCTGGAAGTCAGATTTTTTCCCCTTGAATTTCCTGCTTTGACTTTTTGTTAAAACATTGTATACGATAAAAATTAAAACTTAGATTAATGTTAACGTAAAAATCGGATTTGTGTTACAATAACTCAACGCATTTACACCATATCAGCGATCTTGTCAACTCGCTTTCTGTTGATATCCAGAAATCAGATGCTTGTCATTAAAAGATATCGAGTTTTTGATTTATTTGCTTTTGTATAAAAGATGTCTAATCTTCCGATCTAAGGACGAGATAGATAGCCAAATGGAAATCAACGCGTATTAGCATGCAATGACGTCATGCGTGACGCCATGCGTCTTTGCGTGACAGATTCTTCTAAACTTTTATTTGTTCACGGCCTCTTCCGTCAACTTAAGTTCGGCTATTTGCTACCTAACTGGCGAAATGTTGGCACAGGTTTTTGTTAAACAAGATTGAGACTCGCTTTTATTGTTTTTTACGATGACTGTTTCGATGACATTTATGTTGTTGTCAAGCGTCTCGTAAAACCATCGTCTGTTATTATGGAAACATTTAAAATCACTTAGAGAGTATTTACTGAAAATGATACTATGCTTCCCCCCAAAAAAGGTTAGTGTTCTTCAATCGTCTCGTATACTTCTATAATAATAGGTAATTTGCTCGTTCATACTGGTTGTTATCCCGCTTGCAAACAATATCTCAAATCTGATTGCCGCAGATTAACTAAGGAAAGTCGTTGGAGAAAATCTCATTTATTTTAGTAGAGGGTTTAGGAAATAAAAACAAATATTTCCTGTGCACTTAATTGCAAATATCTAAAATTAACTTCTCTGTTCACGGATAAAACTGAATGACCCGACCACCGCGACAGAACACTGGCGGGAATTGTGATTGGATCATAAAGTGTCTTCACCGGCTGCGATACCACTTTTCCTATGGGAAGTACATCTCGTCATCGGTGAGAGGTAGCCAACACACACATCTTTCCGTACCCACTAGAGCGGCGAGAACCAACCACTATACCGTAATCTTTTCATCCTCATTCTGAGGTTCCCCCAGGGGGAGAAATTAGAGTAATTGCAAGTATACAGAGTGATTTCGAAATTGTGGTATAAGCTTGAAGGGAAAATAGAGAAGGATGCGAATAACATTCCCATAGAAATATGTGAATGTTAGATCTCAATCTGTTTCTTTAGTCATAAATATCAATTAACTAGATTAATGAATGACAATTGAAAATTAAAAATTTAGTCAATAAAAAAAGATACCTTACACGCTATTGAAAATATTTTAATGAAATTTTAAACTGTGGTATATTTATTTAAATATATTATTTATTGTAATACGAAAGGTATTATCAGTGCCGATGCAAGATTTTTATCATGTCAGAACATTATGTTGTTTTGGGGATGAGGTTTTAGCATAAAGTAGTTTTAAACATTATGCCAAAAAATAAAGTAGGCAAAAAATAAAAATTTTATTATCTGCACGAGCATCTCAAAAATTCAACTTTTAATAACCGTTGCCATTTTCATTTACAAAAACTCCGATTTTTAAAAATTAAGTTAATTCCTAGAGCAAATAAAACCTAGAAAAATGTTATTTTGAGCACGTGATTGCATGAAATGAAATAAGTAGGAAATGGGATATTTTTTTAAGCAATCAATGCGAGACAAAGTTTTTTGTGATCGTTTGCAATACTAAAGTGACTCATTCAATGAAACAATGAAAATGAATAAAAATATATAATTTAACTTGCACGAGCCCGTGGTGCTTGGCCGTTTAAGAAATTATGATATGATACATTGAAGCAGGCATAGTGGATTTCATTTTAATCATTTTATTTTATCTCCATTCGTAACCGAATATTAAGAATGGAAATTGTGTGCATAATGAAGCGCTAACTCACTTCAGTAGTGATGTTTGCAGTTACCTGAATGCCACTTGCATTAGTTAATCTGATTTTTCCGTTCTCCGTTCAAAGTTGATACCATGAATTTAGAATCAGTCTTTATAACGACTACTTTTTTGCAGTAGGTTTTTGTCTATCTATATTAATAAAAAAGATTAAAATCAAATTCGCTTTGCATATTTCAATGCATCATGTCAGAATATAATTCCTTGAACGGCCAAGCACCACGTGTTCGTGCGAATTAAATCATATTTTTATTCATTTGAATTGTTTCATTGAATGAGTCACTTGAGTATTGCAAACGATCCAAAAAAAACTTTGTCTCGCATTGATTGCTTAAAAAAATATCCCATTTCCTACTTATTTCATTTCATAGAATTACGTGATCAAAATGTCTCTTTTATAAGTTTTATTTGCTGTAGTCATGAACTTTTTTTTAGTCGGAGCTTTTGTAAATACAATGGTAACGCGTTATTAAAAGCTGATTTTTTAAGATACTCGTGCAGATAATAAAATTTTTATTTTTCTCCTACGGAGTTTTGTTAACGCCAAAAACCTCATCCCAAAAACAACATCATGTTCCCACATAGTTTTAAAAAGTTTAGGTTTATGATCCTAAAAGGTGAGGTCTAAATTAGGCTTATGATCCTAAAATTAAATTTTATTCTGGTCCGATAAATGCTCAATCACACTCGAAAAATAAATATAAATGTTAATAAATAACCTATCTCGGTCGTTATACGCCAAACTGCAATTCGGATTTCACATCCAATAATGATGCAGGCGAAAATGGTGAGGATATTTTTTCAACTCCTTCCAGAGTTACAAATGGTAGCGGATGATTTATATGCTGATACGGCGTAAGAAAGCAAAGATAAAGCAGAACTAATGTTTTCTTTATTTTTTATATATATTAACTTATAGAGTGCTTAAAAGATGAGTTAATGAATTCAGATTTTGATTTAAATTTATCATATTCTTTGTACCATTTTGTATATAATTTCATTTTTATGATATAATTTGCACTATTAAAAGTATAATGGCAGAGTAGTTTGAAATTATTATAATTTCAAACTACTCTGCCATTATACTTTTAATAGTGCAAAGTTTCATCGCGGATTAAATTGTGAGAAATTGAATCCAATATTTGGGTCTTCTTCAGTTTCATTTTAAGTTGCAGTGATAAATCTATGAGCTTGATTTAATCCCCGTGGGTATTTGTTTGTTCGATTCATATTTTCACATCAGAATTTAGAAATCGACGAGTTGATGAAAAGAAAACGTGCCAAATTTTATGGGTGTAGCTTATTGAATTATCAAGTTGTCACACCTAACTTTAAGTACGTTTTTTTTTACTCAATGGGACCATCAAAATTTCAAGGTCGAATTTATTTGATTATATTATTCTTTCTTTTTTTGTGTGCTTTGTATTCGAGAAAATAAAAAGGGAAATTTAGTGTTTAGTTTAGGTCTAAACCAGATTCGCACAGAAATATTGTGATTAATTTCGATTAAATCAAGTGATTAGGTTTTCTTAATTTAAACTAGAGCTACAGATATATTTAAGGGGAAAAATTTGTAGAAATCGATACTATCGCGTTTATTCAGCGCCTTTTCATGACAGAAATTTATTATAAAAGGAATTTTAGATAATAAACTTCCGTAATTCTATTCCATATTCTATGTATTAAGAAATTGACGATAAACTTTTCAGTGCCTAAACTTATTATTTAATATTAAGTTGTCTTTTTATAAAGACTTTATTTATGAGAAGTAAATGAGCAAGACGGCACATTTTATTTTAAATTGGGACGAGCTTAGAACATTTTTTCAGGCTTGGATGGACAAAGAAGCAGAAACCGCGACGAATCCGGCTTTCCAGTGGGTGATCATTTGAGCTCAAAGAAATCTTTATTTCCGTTATGTATCCCTCGTTAAGATATCCTCAGAAGTTACTGCACCCCCTCCTTCCGTAGTAAAGCGGAACAAGAGAACAACAACAATCCCTCGTTAGACTTATTTTTATACGCCCTGCTTACCATATATCATCCAATTCCTATCCTGTAAAGAAGTTTTTTACTTCTATTAAAAGATTAAGTTTGTTTTAAAAGGCAAAAGCTTGAAATGAACTTCATAGCATTTATAGAATTTTTTTTTAATTTTATTTATTGTTATATATGTATGTATATAAATAGAACGAATATTATAACGCCATTATGGGTGACACAGAAATCCTTCTTATTACTTATTCTGGAATGGCAACAGTCAAATGTAAACAAAAAGCCAAATGAGAGTTTCAGATTGTTTAGTTAAATACATTTATGGTTACACTTATTCAATGCGTCGCTTAGCAAATTAATGGAACTTCAAAATAGTATTAGAAATGCTGGAAAGAGAACTCGCCGAAACATCCATTTAGTCAGAGGAAAGAAGATTTAAAAGATGATAGACGTGAAATAGCAAGTTTAGTCGAATATGAAAATGAACTTAACACATTGATTGTCGCGTGACTCATCTCTGGTTCATGCTTGCCATCTAACTGCACTGAACCATCTATCTCATTTGATGAGCTATTTTCTGTTCTAGTTAAGCGATAGCAAAGAATGGTTGTTTAATTAATTAGATAATCTGAATATCAAGCATGAATCGTGGCATTGAATGTGTTAACCATCTCTAGATAGGTTATCATTGACATATCAATAGAAATTGGTTTTCGTGTCTTCCAAAAGTATTATCTCACAAAAAATGATTTTTTTTCGTTATCTTGAAACTTAAAAAAATATATTTTTAATGATATAAATTTTATTTCCGTGATATTTGTATTTTTCTTTTTAAGTAATTTTTTATTTAATTTTATACGTAATTGAATTGGTAAAATGTTTTTAATGTTTTCATGAAATCTAAGCTGATGCATCGAAACATTAAAAAGCGAGAGAGCTTTTGCACGGGTTACAAGTTAGATAAGAAAAATTGCTTCATTCAAACATTAGATGAATGCATTTCCAAGTTTTATTTCGTATAATATTCACCTTTTAACTTTTACGAAATTAATTTCAATTAAAGATATCTATAATGCCACACGTGGAACAGATTCACGCTTGCTATGATATTTATTATTTATAAAAGCGTTAAATGCTCACTTAAGGTATTTTTTCTTAAGTTATGTTTTCGTGAATATGTTTAAATATTTCGTTCCTTTAAGATTGAATTCTTGATATTCTTAGCACGGTTATTCAATAGGCTTTCGAATATGTAAAACTTCCTATTTTTTAAACGAGGAAAATATAATTTATTATCTGTCGGGTATATGCAATGAAGGATGGTAAGGAAAGCTTTTGATGGAAAAATCTCGGCAGCATATATTTTCATATAATGGTAATTTATGTACTTTGATATAAATCATACGACACTATTAAAATTTAGATTTTGAATACAATGAACATCTTGTGGGAAGTAAAAGAACATCACTTGAAGACACTGGCAAGGCAATACGTCTTTTGATGGCTTTCGCAGATACATTAATTTGACTATGATGTCAAATAAATATAGTTGCGATTTAATTCCTATATTTTACAAGAAAACAAGCATTGCTCTAAAGCTTCTAAACAGAAATAATTATTTTAAAGCCAAGAGTTGTAGTTTTCCCAAACGAGTTTAAAAGATATACAAAAAGAATGAAAGTCGGATGATTATTCTTAATTATTTCATTACTGAAAGGCCTCAAACGCCTGTTCAAAAAAATTATGATGGGCGTCGAAGATGCCTGTATATCACTGTGAGTTTTTCAATCTTTCATTAAATGATTCTTGAAATACCTATTCTTTGTTTATTGAGACGTCCTCCCAGCTGGTTTTGAGAGCTCTCGAAGTATGTATAAACACTCATTTGCTTAAGCTCATCAGCTCTAAGTGTATTTCTCTTTCTCTCTCTCTCTTTTCTTTGTACATCAACCATTTAAGTCATCGGCTATTATTGCAATTTTTGAATGGGAGAGTGGGGGAATTTTCTTATACAAGGAAACTTTGGCTTTCCAGTATTCTGAAATTCAGAATTCTTCCAGATTCAAACGATCTTAGGACTTTGAGGGTTTAACTTTCAAATTTAGTAATTTGTAAACTTCATATGCATTTATTTTTGGGAGGTCTGAAATTGTTTGAGGCATAAATAAAAGCCAGTAATATATTAGTTACTTTTTGTTAGATAATAATAATTAATATAAATAATTTATCAAATTATCGATTATCGCGTGAATTCAATATGTGAGAATTAATTCGCATTCTTCACCTTCACATGAAATATACTGAAATCCTCGCATTTTACCGATTGAGCTACTGCCTGTTGATTTCAATTTTCATTACAAACTGCTAAAACTCTCTTTAAAGTATTAAAAATTAATTGAATAAAATTAATGAATTAATATTTGAAAAAATTGTTTTAAACGTCAAGTGTCCTCCATTTCAAGTTTTTAAAAATGTATTTGATCTTGAGTGGATGAATAAAAAGTATTTTATGAACGATTGAAAATTTGTCTAAGATACGTATAAGGAGAGCGTGAACTAATTGCAGGAATTGAAAAAAAGGTGGAAAGATTAGAAAGCTCGGCCATGACTAAAGCTACGAAGCAGGGTCCTTAATTACTTTTTTAATATTAGATGCTCCTTAAAAACTTGATTTGAATTGAAATTTCGATAAAATTTTTAATTAATTCAGAATTAACGTGAAACTTTGTTTTTTCTCAAAACTTCAGAGTATATTATTTGACGGATAATTTTATTTTACAATAAAGTTAAAAAATTTAGTTTCTCAGTGATAATGATTTTATTTCTATGAAATTTGTTTTTTAACTTTAGTCATTTTTTTCAACAATAGCTTTTTACAAATTTTTTATCTTAATACTAAACAAAAATAAATATTTTTTAAAAAGTTTATCATTGATTATTTTACATAATACAAAATATTGAAATGGCATTCTTTTTATCAATTCCAAAATGTAAAAATCATTATCGGTAAAACGATGCAACTGATTCAATCAAGCCAAAATCTTGAATTTTTTCCAATGGAGATATGAATATCCATTAATTTTATTCTCGCGAATAAAATCAATTAAAAAACGGCTTTTTAAGGAACAAATAGAAGAATAATTACCTTTTTAAATTTATTTTTGTGAAAACAAGCATTTATTCAAATTTTTGTTCCCATCTTACTACTAAGCGATGAAATTTGTCTCATTTAGATGCAACATCTAGAATGATTCTTGAACATCCTTGATAAAAATCCTTAACATTCTGCAAGAGAAACTTGAAACAATGCAGCTGTAATTCGGATCGATTTATCTATCCAGCAAATCTTGAAGGCTAAACGGAGAATGCCATTAACGCATATAATAAAACTGTTTGAACATACTTTTACTCAATAATTCGGGTAAAGCTGGTAAGAGTACTGAATATTCGGCTGCTATTAAAAACGCGTAAATCTGTCTTTCTCAATTAAACGGCTATTTGGTGAAGTAACTTACCAGTGTCGTCGTGTTGAAAGTAATTTCTTAGGTTTAATCAAAAGAAACATTGCAACATGTCTCTGCAAATATGAAGTTGCTATCTTGAGAATGGGAAGAGAAATTATTTTGGGTAATGCTAAATAAACATTAAAAATTGAAATTCTATTGCAGTTTTCCTATTGTTTCTCTTTAAAACTATTTTATACATTTTTATTCAAAAAAGAAAGTGTCGGTTTTTATAAGCGCGAGAGTTAGTTCAGCGTTTATTTTAGGCAAAATGAACAAAAAAAAAAAACACAAATAAAAAGAAAAATTAGATTTTAGCTAAACAGTTTTTTTTTCATCAGTTAAAAGTCGGAAATGAAATTTATTTAATGGCATTAATTCCATTTGGGTGACAACTTTATATTCTCTTTTAACTTGATGCAACTGAGTTGTTCAATTAACATATAACTGCGCATTATTTCGGAGCGATTGTTCTTTCTCTTTTTTCTTGGTTGATTTTATTTCAATGTTGAGTGTAGTCATTTCTAAAAGATGAAGTGTACATTTATAAAGTAAATAAACTGACATAATTCGTAGGTGTTTTTATTAGTATGGTAATCGTGAGAGGTTGTCATCTTTCTTTATGACCGTTAACCGAAATATTTTATAAAGGTTTGAAAATACTGCGAAAGCGGAATATTACGTGCCTGATAATTTGCTGTCGTCAGAAACAGATTATTCCGCACAGTACTCAATACAGTACAGTATATTATACATAATGCTTAAAATTAAGTTTTAATTTGTAGACTGCAAAGAGTAGTTATAACGTAACTTATAATAACTTTATTTTAGTATCTGTATTATATTTTAGCTTATTAAAGTATCTTTGATACTATAAATTTTTGTAAATAGAAATAAAAAAATAAAATATATTTAACTAAACTCATTTTTTGCAATTAAGTTATTATAACACTTACATAATTTTCTTTAATGCTAGCTGGTACCTGGTGCGTTGCTTAAGTAGAAAAAATAATTTTGAAACATCGCGATTAGCACCGAATGATATGTGTTGCTTGCCTTAATAATGGAAATAGATGAAACGATTTGTCAGTAAATTTTATTGGGTTCAAAATCCATTCTAATAATTTTACTATTCCTATAACCTTTGCGCAAGTGCAAATAATAAGTTGGTTAAAATTTTATTTATTTTATTACAGTTGAACTTTAGGGCAGCGCATAAAATACGAAGAAAAATTCATTTTTATTTACTAGATAAGGATTATTTCCGTTTTTTTAAATATCTTGACATATATCAATATGTTGTCTCAAACTATAAATGATGTTTGCTTTTCTGCATAATGCTGTGCTGCGATCCTGTATCAATATAGGCTTAGAGTTAACCACTTAACATACAATGACGTCTCTGACATGCGCATCGAATTATTGAATTTTTAAATTTAAATCTGCAATTAAGTGAAAGTATTCAGTAATTTAAAACACAAGAATCACTTATGAACTATTAAATTTGTTAAATCTCGTTACATTATTGTAGGAATGAAAGTAACAATAAATGTTCACGATAAGGATGTGTCATCTTATTGGAAAGTTAAATAAATTCGTATGTCAAGTGCTTAAACTAATTAATTTTATATTTTTCTCTATCCCCACTACATCCTATAATTTTATGAGCTCTAATATAATTTTGCTGCACTGTTAGGATTTATTCAATAAAACCGTGATCATTTTATATTAGAGGTAAGAAAAATAGGGAAAATAATTTTTTTTAACTTTATTGTGTTCTGACATTAAAAACTATATTCTGAAAATTTGTTTTTACATCCCGTCTGGTGAAAAATTCCGCTTTAGAAATTTTTTACATAGTTTCTTATCTTCAAATACCACAAGAGGATTGAGAAGAATCAATTTCATCACCAGATTAAGCAATGAAAACTTTTAAAAACACTTTTTTACACTATCTCCATTTTTCGAAAAGCTGCATAGTCTTAAGTAGCAACCAAGAAAGGCATATCGACGCGTTATCGGAGAAAGATTCCAATTGTTTACCAAAAAAATTGCCGTTTCCTCTTTTTTTTTTACCAGTTAGAATTTATTTCCTGAAAAGAAGATAATGTAAGAAAGAAATTTAAATTTCTCTTTGATTTTTCAAATTAATTTAATCGCTTCATATGGAACCTAAAACAGATTAGCGATCAAATTTTTTTTAAAAAATTAATATGGCTTGTTTTTACAAGCATGAATATATTTTACTAAATGCATTATTAATGAAATTGGAAACTTATCTGCTGAGTCTTTTTTTTAAATGGCAGGGGGGAGACATTCCCTCTGAGGAATGAATGACAATTCATTTATTTCCTTTTTGTTACACACTCTTTCTGAAATGTCTATGCAAAACTGACATGCCCAAAGATAAAAGGAAAAACCAAACAATCGGGCGATAACGACGGAGCGACACCGAGAGATAAAAAGTTTGCGTTAGGCGGGAGCTCATTCAAACAATTCGTGTTGATGATTCGGCGCGAGACTGCACCTTGGGCAGGTGAATCTTTTTGTTTTCTTTTTATTCAACAAACTCGCTTCGGAATAGGTACGAAACGCAACTGGTGAGTTTGGAATTTTTTATCTTCTTGTAGTTCGAATTAATTTTCCATTTTGACAACCGATTTTTATTTTGATATTCTCTTATGAGTTAATAACAATGCTATTTTGTATTGTAATTCAAGAACACAGGTACAATGAATGATTTTGATGTTTAACTTAAAAGTGGTCAACTATATCGCCATTAACCGGCGAGTTCCTGATTTAAAAAAATGCATCACGTTTTAATTATTAATGACTCGTATTAAAATAATTAATTAGACATCATATTTTAATAAATTAGATAAATTCCTGATAACTGAGAATTTTTTCTTAGGGGGAAAAAAACTAATCCGGATGGTTCAAATTAGGAAAGACAGTCCTGATGTCCTGTTCCTTGTCCTCACTGAAAATTTCCTCATTTGAGTTAAATGCCTCTTATTGATTAGATTACTTATCAGTATTAGCAAACAGATTAGCTAAATTTAATTTTTCTAAAAAGTTAATTTCAGAAGAATTTTTCTTCCCAAATTTATTTGAAAATATCATAGTTATTGATTGGATTTTTGTAGATAAATTAGGTTGCAGAAATAATTTACAAAAAGCAATAACAAAATACATTATTTAATATTTCACTGCTTATTTTTCTCCAAATTCTTATATAGCTAATTGTCACTTCATTATCTTTGAGAGTTTTACTTAAGTAATTACATTGTTTTTGGATTTCATCTAATACTCTCTGCTTTCCTTTAAACCAGAATCTGAACTTGAAGTTTAGAAGATCCAGATACTTGAGCTAAATCCAGTAAATGAACCTTTCTGATGTAGTGATATCTTTCATAGTTTTAATTATTTCTGCCAAAAATAATTATCCGGCATTTTGAATTCGAGAAGCATTTAAATTTTTTTAATATTTTGTAAATCTATAAATTTATTATTACATTATCAATTTACTATTCTGTTAAACCATATTTTAACTCTCACATAGTTTGATTGGTACAGCGTGAACTGAAATCCCTCATTTCTTTCTTTTTAAATTTGAATTTATTCCGGTGAAAAAAACTTTAATTATGAATATAAGATGCCGAAGTTTAAAAAATAAATCAATCTCGGCTTCTTTATTTATATAAAAAGTATATAAAAATATTCTTTAAAATTAATACTTAGTGTCCGTATAGATGAAGGGGAAGCAAATATAAGAAGTGTGAATTAAAATATTTGTCTAAGATATTTAATATATTTTAATTAAATTATTATATAATAGTGCACAATACCATGATATGCATCTTTTTTAAAAAATTAATTCGTCAAAAAATTTTAGTTTCAAATTTTTGTAAAAATTACGGACTGTACTAAATAATTATAGCTCTTGTTATCCAAAAATCACTAATGATTTAAGTGTTGATATAATTTAACCAAACAGATGAATTTTATTAGTGACAACTTCTACATAGATATTTTAAATAAGTTCTTTTAATATAAATTCAATAGACTGCACTATACAGGAAATAATCTTCTCTATAGACGAAAACCTAGTAAATTAATTATTAATTAAAAATTATGTAATGCATCTAAACTAAACAAATATTTATTAAAGATTAAACCGAATCTATTTTTGATTTTTTAAAAAAGTTCGTCCAGCTGATAAGAATCGCTGCTTTCATGAAAGTGAAGTGTCTCTTTGTGTTAAATAAAAAAAACAATTACAGAACCGTAAAATGAAAGTAATCAATTTACCGCCAACAGGGTAAATGTTCCTTTTAATTGGTCTCTCAAGACTCCACCGAGGGTTGATTGAGATTCAGTCACCATTGGATTTATGATGCGATTGCACCACCTTTGGAGAGTCGGAATCTCGAATTCTCTTCAATGAAAGCCAATCATTCGATGCAAGGACCGTAAAAGCATCGTTAATAAAGTCATACGTATGAATCAATTAGAAGTGCGTTCATTCATGGCCAGACGGACTGACTCCATTTGTTAACTATTCATTGATTTCGAATAAATGAGATTCTAATGACTTCTAAGATGTAAATTATCACGTACGTTTTATAGTTATTTAACTTAAGTTATGAAAACTTAATTATCGTTATATTGCTAACAAATTCAAAATCGGTTTAAATGTCTGTAACCGCGAAAACTATATTATAAAACATTTAACCCTCCAGCTGCATATCCCGCGATTTCCGCAGGTTGAAAAGGTCAGAGGGTTAATATACTCATTGATTTCTCTTATACTTATATTGTGACACCTAATATCTTCCTGTACACAATAATAAGAGAAGATGATTAAGTTGTGAACCTGGTGGTAAGGCCTCACCTCGTGAGCTTTAGGTTTTCACTTCCGAGACCCGATTCCATCAAAAAACTGTCGTGTAGGGGGGCTGTTTCACTTTAATTCCGTCGAAGCCAAAAGCTCCCATTAGTGTAGTGTTGGGGAGGTCAGCTCAAGTGTCGTTCTCGTCAAATGACCTGCGTCCAAAGTCACTTCGTCCGCCCCAAAATAAAACATGACGTTAATATAACCAAAACAAATTCTGCATATTTGCAATCAGTCCATTTTCTATTGCATCCCGCGTTTTTCGCCATTTAGTGTTTATTTTTAGAATTATATATTTATTATATTATCATGTAACAAGTACAGTCGGTTCACTTTGTTTGAAAAATATTTGAACTTATTTACAAAAACAGTGATTTTTAAAGATTACGCAGTTAGAGAGTTAATCTTTCCATTGATTTCTCTTATACTTATATTGAGACATCTAATATTTTCCTGTTCCTGTACACAAAAATAAAATAAAATGATTAATTTGTAAATAATTTTTACAAACGATATTTGACTTGTTCCATGAATTGATTTATTCTTTTTTAAAAAACAATACTTTCAAATAACATAATTAAACTTAATCACCAAGTTATGAAATTAAAAACTCTAATTTTCCGAAACAATAATATAAATATGCAGTATGTCGCGACTATACAATTTTTACATTATTACAGAAACTTTCAAAGAAATGCACATTAATTTTTGACTCTTCATTTTGGATCGTGGTGGCCTGGTGGGAAGGTTTCGGCTTCGGAATTGAAGGGTTTTAGGATCGAGATTCGATTCCACCGAAGAAGCGTTGCTTTAAAACGGAGTGTTAATAAAACTAAATGAAACTTGACCCTTTATTCCATTATTTCTATCTAATATCGTGATCGGATATTGGAAAATTTTAAGGCATTTTTGCAAAATATGATTAAATTAATTTTATCCCTCAATAAAAAGAAAAACTTCACATTATTTTATTAAAGTTATAAAACTAGGCCCCATTTTGAGAAGTGAAATATAGTGATGACTCATTATCAGTATAGCATCCAAAATTCTGAATAATGATCTCCGACTCATTTCATCTTTTTCAGTTTTCGAACATGGCGGGGTTGGACCTTCTGGCCCGGAAGAGCTTGGAGCATGGCAGCGAAGCTTCCATCTTACTGTCCAGTTCTTCGGTTGGGAGCACGGAATCGCAGCATCAAGATCATTGGTCATGGAGGCATTTAAGTGTAAGTATGCTCACTGTTTCTGTCGGGTTTTTTAAGCATCAATTTCATTATCTTGATATTCGGATCTGATCTTTGAGGTTTTTAGAGATTTGTGCTAAAAGTTTTCTTTCAGTCTTAATTTTTAAATATTAGTTTAGATCCAAACCGCTTTATTAGAAGTTCAGTACACGAATTTTACTTTCTAGGGAACAAAGTACAAGAAAAGTATTGAAATCGTCAAAATATTCCAAGTTGATATTTTGTCGAATTTTCACGGTCCAGACTTTCCTAAATTAGAAAAACGCGGTTTTTTTTGGGAAAATGTCTGCCTATGACAAAGATAACTAAAAAATGATTTATGCTAGATGGTTATAATTTGATATATAGTCTTCAAACCGAATTTGTATATTCTTTCCAAATTTTATATCAAATCAATTTATAGAAAATCTCTGTCAGGCAGTTAGAATATGCTAACACGGTAATTACATAGCGTTTAGAGCTAAATGGATACATTTTGATGCACCAATTTAACATTTATAGTGTAGACATCAAATTCTGAGCCGAAAGTCTATCAGTCTACTTTCAAAAACATGTAAACGCAATTACTCAAAAACGCACTGAGTTTAATATGTCCAGTTTAATGTATATGTTATGTTGTTATTGTTATTATTAGTGGCACTTGCCATGGGCAAGCTTCGCGTTGGCATCAACGAGGTTTTAAGCCTAAAAGTGTCTCTCGTTTCGAAGTAGCGCCAACTAGGGTCAAGAGTATGATTTAGCTACTCACTCATCACACTCGCTTGCACAGCCCCTTTCTACAGGGTGGTACATTCATACACCTTACAGATAGAACACGGAAGAATAGTGATACCCGAACCCGGGATTCCCAGCTATGGTGGATGACGTGCTAACCCTATGGCAGGAGGCCGGCAGTTAGATGCGTGATTTTGTGATTAAAATTGTAGATCTGTGTTAAATTTTGCTTCAATCAACTGGAAAAAATGCTCCTAACACACATTCGCTTTTATTAGAAAGCAAGCGAGAAAGATTTGTGGAGACTACTCTCGTTGGTTGCATTTGAATTCTAATGAAAAACAAAATTAAGAAAGTCAATAGAAAATGCAAATCTGAATGTTTTTTTACAGTTAACGATGATATTCCGAATTAACGACATATATATTAGAGCAAATTCGGGAAACTCTATAAACTAATGGTCTTTCTATTTATCTGCACTTTAAATATATTTCTTGTTTGTCCCTCTTTTTTTGTTATTTTGATTAGTTTAAATTAATACGATATATCATTACAACTGATTGGAGTTCTTCATAGTATAATGCTCAGAAATATTACATTTTTAAATGCAGAAACTTATTAAATAGAAACAAGATCAATGAAGCCTACTTAATATTATATTTCATATAAATTACTCTTGTTACATAAGACTGATTTATTTTTAATGATATAGTTTCGAGACAGTTAAAATCCATTTTAAGGATATACTCTGCTAATATGCAAGCTCTCTGTGTTTACTTCAGTTTTTCAACTCATTGAAATGATATTACTATTATAAATAAACAATTGTTAGAAAATGGCACAGTGGACCTCGTTTTAGGATATTATTCATAGTAATGCATACCAAATCAAAACTGAGGCACTCTTTTTATTATTTTAGAATCTATTCTAAGCAATGCCATTCACCTATAACATTCTAACAAAACTGATTCTGTAAATAAGCAAGAATTTGTTTTCTCATAAATAGCGTCAAAATGTTCGGCTACTTTCATGGCTCGTTTCTTCGCCTAAATTATCCTTTTCCTTCAATTCTGGCCATTCCTATTATTTTTTAATGTTTACTTTTTGGGGAAAAGAACATGGCTTTTAAAGTCTGCCATCTGGCTGATCTCCACTCTGTACCTCATCCCTCATCATTAGGCACAGTGACATTGAAATTTTCCATTCGCTTTAATTGGACGTTTTATTTTCCCAGTCAAATTGGGCAAGACCTCCAGATGTCTTTGTATGTTCCATGTAATACTTTTTAATTGGGTGAATATATTCTTTGTTGAGAGAACCAAATCGTTATTTTTCATTAATTTGCTGCCTTATCTTTGTTAATGATTTCTTTAAGTAAATAATATATTCAGTGCACTTCCATCCATCCATCCATCCATCCCTAAAAGTAGGTATTTTACTCATAAGTATTTTGAAAAATTGTAAGTATTTAAATTCTGGGTATTTTTAAATGCATTTTAATCTCTCGAATCTTATTCTATAGAAAATAAAACGAAATATTTAACGTCTTCAGAAAAACCGTTGAACTTAATATGTGGTATATTCTTACTTAAGATAACGATACTATTAGGTTACTATATTAATTACGGATTATACTATGAAATAAACTTGTATTTATCTTCAAATCTGAAATATGACTTCATAATGGGGAATTAGAATTTTAAAATTAGATCTAAACCGGTTTACCAATAAGTGAAAAAATAATAATAGTGAGTGATTAATAGTGATAAATAGTGAGTTAAAAAATAATAATGAGTGATTGCGTTTTTTGACAAAATGAAAAAAAAAATAAGTACATTGTCTGAGCGAAATTTTGAAACATTCTTTCGACTTATATAAAAATTTAAAGACTGTTATTGTTGTTTAATTGGATTGATTAATTTTGATCTTTTATTGATATATTATCATCGAACATAACACATGTTTAGTTCACTATAGTATTTTACAGTCAGAATAGTGTCAATTTTGGAATATTTTAATTACCAAAAACTACTCGGTCATTATTTGTCTTTTAACAGATAAAAAGTGTTGTAACCAGTACAACACTGATTATTTCTCTTGAGTTAAATATTCGGGAATTGTGCTGTAGTTGCTACAATCTAACCTTTTAACTACAGGCTGTAAGGAAAAGAAATATGTTAAATATATGCAAACACACAATATAAAAAATGATCATCACAATAAGAAAGGTCAATAAAGCGTACGGCATTCGACAAAATATGCCTGTAGATCCAGCAAAAGCTGACAAATGGTAAGAAAAAATCTCCATAATCAAAAAATATTCTTGCTTGGCTTTTTATGCCGAACATTCTTCCAGAGACAATGACCCTTGTTCATTGAATTTAAAGAAACAAACAAAAGGCAAGATGCAAAGAACTGCAAAGACCTTCACCTACACATTCGTATCCTTTAAGCGAAGCTGTGATATTTGGTTTTTCAAATAATATCAAGGAAGATAATTTGATAAATTAAGAAAAGTTTAAAAATGTTTTTATGATAACTATATTACGATAAATTATAGTATATGGTATGTATAATTACAGGTGTTTATTCATAATCACCAATAAATCGTGTGGTGATTATGAATAATCACAGGTAATTATACATACTCACCAAATTAGTCATATTATTGTTGTCACTTATGGCGCTTGCCATAGACGAGCCCGCTGACAAAGTCAGCGATTTAAGCCAAGTTTTTGTGGTAGCCTCTGAGGGTAAAGGCCGAGGGCAGAAGTCTCTAGATTTCTAGATTTCTAGTTCATATGAAGACAGCACTCGAACACTCGCTTGCACAACCCCTTTTTATAACGGAATTATTTCACACACCTCACAGTTTAAAAGCAGGGTAAAGAAAAACTAAGCTCGAACCAGGACTCGAACTCGCACCCCCCAGATCAGGGATGACACGCTACCTCTTGGACAGGACATCGGCATTAATGATTTTTATCATAACAGCTGTATCTTGTATGTCAGTAAACATTTACTCCTTACATTAATGTCTTATATTAAGGAAAAGGAAATGACTGTATAAAAGAATGCAAAATAACTTTCGTTACGGGAAATATTTGTTATTAATCGTTAACTTACAAAGTAAATTAAGATTACTTAAGAGTCACTAGAAAATATTTAATTCTGAAAACTTTAATTTCAAATAATCTTTTACATACACAGTTTTTTTTAACTCGTTTTTAATAGAAGTCATCACATAACACCAGTCACGCGTCCAATAGAATTAATCCCTCAAATAACAAATTTATATAATTTCCTAACTAGATGACGCATCCTTAATTGGACATTTTATTATTTTGTTTCACGTAATAATACAAAGTGTATTTGAGATACACTTTGGAAGGAAGTGTTTTTAAGTGATTTTTGTATTTTCAAATACTTCCTTCTGTCGCTTCATTGCAAATTTAAAATTAAAAAAATTCAGTAATTCCATACGCGTGTCAGATACATCATTGTGTTTAACATCTAAATATATATTTTTAAAACCTATTCTATGAATATCACTACCTTTTTTTATTCCAAAAAAGGAATTGAATTCTCAATTTAAATTAACACTGCATTTTTTGGCATATTTCGCACGTGCATGAGTTATTGCATTCAACTGATTGTGTACTTTTCTATCAAGGCAAAGTAAAGTTTTTGAAACAACAAAAGGCTCAATTTCTTTAAATTGTCAAAAACTTCTAATTTCTCTGTTAAATACGTGATAAAAAAACCTACTGAACGAGAATATAATTTGTCACCACTAAATGCAGATTTGTTTACGTATTTTCATTACAAACCGCAATGGAAAAGAATACTCGAGAACCACTCATCCAGAGAATGAAAAAAGTAATATTATTGTTTCACGTTATCACGTTTCCATCTTTTGAAATACCGACAATTGTGGCAACAGCTAGAAAGCGTCATTTTTTTGAAAAAATCGTCTGATTGTTTAAGGATATTTATGGCCGGGAGAACATTCTTAGAAAAGTTTTTTATTATCCTCGGTTCATTGGTTTCACTCTTTAGTGTGATGCTCTAAAGATATTACGTCAGATAGTGCTTCGGTTTATGAAAGATTTTAAATTATGCTATTATCATATGTTTTCTTCTGTTTCCGTTCTGCTTTCATCACTGAGTTAATTTCGATTTGATTTAACAATAAACGTTCTTTTGTTCCATTCATCCTACACTAATTCTCACAATAAATAGGGTCTGGCTTAACACAAATAAATGACCCAATTTTACTTGTAAGTAAATAGCTCGAATTGAAAAGATGATTAGATTTAATTTCCTAAGAGTCTATTTTCTTTTTTCTCCCATCACTAAGAACAAATATCCTGGATTAAATGGTAAAGTTCTGATTCTCGTTATCCTCTAAGAAAATCGTCGGTAATTGAAAGCAGTGGCAGTTGTCTCTCCATAATTTAGTGTTCTCTTTAATAATCTTGCCTTATCATAGAACGCCTCGCAGGCTATTGATGTTCAATAGTTACAAAATATTAATCTTTGGTGTGAATTTGGCATTTTTACAGAACCCATCGTGTCATCTTTGGCGAATTATTTCACGATTAGTCGTTGGCATGAATTAACTGTATCCAATAATCGAAATCGTGTTTTAGACTTTTTTCTCTACAGATTGAAACAAAAATTTGACTAAATATTAATCTTTGGCATGAATTGAGCGTTTTTACTTATATATCGTATCATTCTTAGCGAATTTCTTGGTGTTTAATTCCTGTCATGGTGTTAACAATATCATAAAATCGAATTTGTGCTTTTGACACGCTTTTACCAACCTATTGAAACCGAAATTTGAAACAAAATTGCACTTAGAGTAGAAAAAAATCTAATACCAAAACTTATATATTTAAGTCATTGGGTTTCTGAATTATCGCGTTAACATATTTTTGTTAATTTACAACTATATACAATCAACTATTAGTTGAATTTGGCTCAATTTTTGTCATATGTATACACTATAGATATCAAATCTGTGAACAAAATCTTATCTGTCTAGCTCTTTTCGTTTTGTACTTATTTTGTTAACTTATATTTAAACAACCAGACAGACGAAATTTCTCTATTCAGATTTCACTGAAAATGAGATTGTAATTTGCGAATTCTGTACAGAGACCGTCTACCAAATTTCAACCCTCTGTCCCAAAACGTTTTTGAGTTACCTTTGTCACAGACAGACGGACATTTTCCCCAAAAAAAAATGTATTTTGTGAATTCGGGGAGATCTGAAACGTTGCGATTCGTCAAAATGACGAGTTAGAATTTTTCGAAGATCACTATACTTTCTCCTTACTACTTAAAAGACAAATTAAATATTAATTTATATTTGAATTAACCCTCCAACTGTTTATCCCGCGTGTTCCGCGGGTTGCAGTCAGTCTACTTTCTTCTACATGTTGTGCTTTCACGTTTTTTTTCTGTAATTGCAAATTTGTATTATATTATACTTTGATCGGATAGCACATAATAAAAGTTCGCTTTGTTTGGAAAATATTAGAACTTTATTCAAACATTGCATCTAAATAATGACTTTAAAAAAATCCCTTGCTCGGAGTTTAAAAATTCTGGATAATTCATTTTTAAACATATTAAGAGATGCTCCCTCCAAAAAAAGGAAATAAACTCAGTTTAATTTTTTGAAATATTGTATTTTAATGAATGTTCCTTTTGCAATTTTGGTATATTTAAAATTAGTTCTTTTTATTGTGACTAACGGAGATGAAGCAAATTAAATTTAAAATAGTAAAAGATTAGTAAAAAAAGGCTTTTCCGGTTTTTTTTAAAAAAATTTCTTGTGTAAAAAATTTCCTGTGTTGATTTTCTTTATTGCCGTTCTTTCTTTTTCTTTCCTCCCGTTCAAGGAACATCCCTAACCTTCCACCTTGCTGTACCTCTGGAAATCGGGTTGGCTTTAATTTAACGCGTCTGAAGAAGAAATAGAATTTCAGATACCCCCCATTTGAAATTTCAATCTGTTCAGTTAAGGTAAACAAAAATGCAAAAAAAAGGCATTTTTATAAACGGCAAGAAATTTATTTTTAATTATAATTGAAACGCTTTCTGTATATTGCAAAATTCTAGAGCGTAGTTATGCGTAGATGTGCGGAAAGCAAATAAATTGAAGTTAGGAAATATGCGAAACCAATCAACAGTAGATCAAAGAAACAAAATCAAAAGTCCGGCTAATCCGAAACTCGTTACTCTCGAATTTAATGATGATGTTGACGCTTATACGACTAAGTTTGTTTTTCAGTGTGACCCAACAGTTTTGCCAGTTACTTTTTGTAATAATGACTGAATTGTCAAATACCCCGCTGTCATTTTTTCTCTGTAATTAAAATCCGTTTGAGTTTCTAGCTTCGATAAACAAATTTAAAAATGGTTTGTAGTTCGGATTAAAATTAGCTGGATTCAAAAGTCGCAATAGATATCACGAGACGGTATGTAAAGAAAATTAATAATATTAAAAATATTCCTCTGATTATTCAATGCTTAGTAAAAGGTAGTGTCATGAATATTGTGGAATGGATAAGAATATTTTAGTACTGGAAAATCTAGTAGAGTACATATTTGCAATTGTTTATATATTCACGGCGATAAAATATAGGCGTAATCAAGGACATAGCTTACGGCATTTTTTATGGATCAATTATGCGTTGTTTGTTTTTGTAACGGAATCGATTGTCAGGGTATAAACGAAAGCAACTAATGATTATGTCCGAACGAAATTTAATCAAGAATGGAAAGGAGAAAATACAAAGAAAAGTTATAAAGCAACATTGACCTTGATTTCTTTTTTTACGCAATAAAGAGATTTATACACTAGTATTACAAATTTTATTGCTGTTTTCGTTACAATTCAATATTTATTTTATTCATAGAATTCACTTTTTTAAAATTCTACAAGTGTATATTTAAAACTTTTCCTTGTTTAACATTAAATACTTCTCATTATCATCTGTCAGTAATTTAATAATTTGAGAAAAAAATTTGGTAAACTGAACAGCAGTATTTGAAGCAATTCTTCTATCGGCAAAACTACAAGTGATTGCCTATGTTAGCAAGTTATAACTATCTATACCGTCTTTTTAGAATAATTTGGTTAGTCCTGTGCATTTTCATTAAAAAAAGAACTAGCTTTAAAAAACAAAGCAAAAATTTTTCCTCAACTAGAACTATCGTATCGTTTTCCTGACATTCGTAGCATGAAAAAGAATATTAAATAGAATTATTTAAAAGAAATTTTTAAAAAATTAACTAGAAATATTTAAAAATACTTTTTTAAACACACACACACACACACACACACACAAATATAATTGATCCATTAAATCAAATAGCTGTAGCGCATTCTTTGCATTTAGCTTTAAATGAAATAAAATATAATTCGAAGAAAATTTGTGGATTGATTAAATCAAGTGCATTACTATTTAAGCAACCGTTTTTGTTTTTTAATATCCCCTTCCTCCTTCATAAGAATCTACTCTTTGAACGATGAAAAGTATTTAAATTTCATAGCAACCAGAATTGAATTTTCCAAACTAAAAAAAAAGAAGAAAGACAATAAGTATTTTGGTAAATATGAATTCAAACCGTTAAGGAAGAAATCAAGTTTCCGGTGTTTCTATTAAAAGTTTCGAAAAATTCGTTCTTTCGTGTAGGTTTTTTTCTTCTTTTTTGAGAAATGAAATGTTACATTCATCAGATTCTTGAATTCGTGGCATACATTAATTTCTGCCCGATTGCTATCTTTTTAATTACTTAACGTGCAAGGTCTACCAAACAAATGGCGGCTATTTCAGTTAAGATATTGACTTTTCCAGGCGAAAAGATTTTCTTCGATTCTAAATGATCGTATTAATAAAGTTGAATTATAGTTCACTAAAGCAGCATCATTAGCATTAATTAAAAAGCTATTCAGTTCATAATTTTTTAACATGTTCGGTAACTCAATAAATCGAAAAATATTCCATAAAATTGTCAAATTTTACATAAATAGCCTAAACTTTTATGTTTAGTTTTAAAAAATAAAACATACCATGATTTCTATTAAATCGTATCATTTTTAGTTTTAACACTTAGTTTTTGAGTTGAGATTGAGTTATATGATTGGCTCACGATCTTACTTCTGACACGGAGCCGGTGAAATCCAAAGTTTTGAAACAAAAGCAAGTCATTGAAAGCTCGTTGCAATATCCTTTTGAAGTTTCAAAGAGGAAGTAACATTTCATAGCTTTATATCATCCGAATTAATTGAATCGAGATAAGGCGTTGAAATATCGTCAGTTTGTTCAACTAAGAAACTTATTAAATATAGATTCAGCTTCAATAAAGGGAGGTGGATTAGATTGATCTGGTTGTCTTTCTATATACAAGAAACGTATAGTACAGAGTATGCGAAAAGTCTTGGACTCATCGCAAAATTATTTAAGATTAAAAAAGTAAAAAGAATAGAAATAAAATGACTCTTAATAATTTTCAATAAAATTACTAAAGTTAAGAATTCTTGAAGTGAATCCTTTAACTGCGTAAGTATCTAAATGATATTGGGTTTCACGTCGTTCATATATTTTCAATTGCAAAATTGATCATGGAATAACTGCTGTCAGCCTCTTCCGAAGGCATGCTAGTCTTTTTTATGCATACCAAATAGGAATATAATAATATATAATTTAATATAATTCCAAATAGGAAATTCTAATGATATTATATCTCCAAAAGTAATTGCTATTGAATTCTTCGCATGAAACCCATATCAGTGTACACCAAACGCCATTTATCGGATTATGAGTAATAACATTGTTGAAAAATAAAGTTTTAGAAATCTTCTTATTTATGTATGGTATAGTTATTTTTCTTATATAGTTGTATGAGGTGTAAAAACTTTCTTAGGAACATTGCCTGAAACTATTACTTTAAAAATAATTTTCAAAATATTTGGTCATTTGTTCACAATCGATTCCTTTAAAATTTTGTCAAAATCATGCTGAATGTTACAAATACACTAAACATAACCAAAATAACGTGATAATAAAATCGGGGCTATATGAAAAATTTCCATGCTTCTAAAGTCTATTTTTGTCAAAACTGTGTTTTGAGGAATTTGCAATTTTTGCACCATTTTATTAAAATATCTAGTTTTGGTACAATTGATGCACCAACCAATTGGCCAATATTTTCCTGTCCTTTCTCCTAAACTTGTAGTGCATTTTGAGTTTAGCTTCGTAGTAAGCGTCAAGCTTCACAGTTCGTTTGATAGACTTAGAACAAAATTTGACATAAATTAACGATTTGTATCAAAAACTTATACCAAATTTCATATATTTAATTTGAAATGTTTTTGACTTGTACACATAATTATTGTACATGTCCTTCTGCGTACATTTGAATCAAATTTCCTTTCCTTTCGCTGAAAATAACCCAAAATTAAATTGTAAATCTAAATACAAAGAACATGCATTGGAATCCGCATACTTATCTTGTTGCATAATCATTTTTACATGCTTTCAAATATACTGATCTGTAGACAACTACTTCATAGATTGGTTTAGTCAAACGATGCAGAATGGTTTTAGCTTAATGGTATAGATCTACAATTTAATATAAAGCAATGTATGTCTTAATATATAAATATGTTAAACATAAAAACATATCATTTAATATAATACCATGTAATATGTAACTCGTTATTTTTGATTTTGCATATGGTACAAATAATGCACAAAGAAAGGTGGCCCAAAGGTTGATATATTATTAAGACATAAAACTTCTCAAGTTCAAATGCATTTTTTAAAACTTGTGGTGGTTAACACTCGATGTTAATACATTTTTTTCAAATATTAATTCATTAATTTTTTATTAATTAATTAAAAACTAACTTTTCGGCCAAAAATTTTCATTTGCCCCCCGTCAAAAGAAGTAATGAATTCAGTTTCCCCCCCCCCCCGCTAATGAGGTTAGGTGTAACATGTTTTCGACCGATTATTTCAAACGATTCTGTTTATTTTCTTAGAGTTTAAAGCATTTAAAATGAAACATTGTTTATTAATCGATTTTTGGGCTTCATTTGGAAATGCTTTTGAATTAAACTAAAACACAATAAAGAAAATTAAAAATTTCTAATCTGCGTAACGTTACCTAACTAACATTAAAAATTCACGCATGTTGACCTAAGAAGAAATGGACTCAAAAAATTTATGGTGCTTTTTTTATGTAGACATTCGTTATTTCAGACATAATCCCCAAAATGCTTTTTTCTTATTCAAGTAGATCCAGCAAGGGAGTTCTTATCACAGTATCGAACTTTCGTGAAGCTTCCAGAATTTTCTGTTTCTATATTCCATATACGAGAAAATAAAAATGAATTTCGAGTAAAATCACCAAACATTCTGCTGAAGTAAGCCAATAACATCCGGATATCCATAAATAGAAAATGTTTCAGGGAAAATGTGCTTTCCTTCGATAAAATGTTTACTTGAAACGCAATCTTTATCCACCCCTTTCGCAGTCCCATCTGCTTTTCAAGGCAAATTCCTCTGCAGCTAAGGATGTTTCTACCATTTTCCATACACATATGGATTAAGTGCGAATGACAGGTGGTTCTTCATTATCTCCATCTTTGACAATGTTTGGTTGTCAAAGCTCATCTGACATTTATCGCCGTTTCTTCAATTTGCGATGACCTTCAAGCCATTGTGCTCACTCGAAAAATATTAAGGTGCGTAGAACTCTTCAGATTGCTTTGCAATGCCAGCCGTCAATCATGGACTATTGTTTGCTTTTGATAATTATCATGTATTACACGGTTTTTGTAAGAAGCAAATTGTATATGTTGTCGCAGGATGTTTCCAAAACTTTGGTGATAGGGACTCGTGACTTTTTTTATCTGTTTGAATTCATGGGATGTTCAACATAAATATTTACATATTCTACCGTTTTTTGCTTTGAGGCTTCCGTTTTGGAGTCTTCAAGGTCATCTAAATGACATATGCAGATTTCTCTGGTAGGAGAAATGGGAATTTTAAATATTAAAATGAGATAAATATTCAGTCACGTGAATTTCGATAATAAAAGGATTTGTGAACAAAGGTAATATAAAAGACGGCAGGGTGACTTTTATTGTAAGTTTTTTTAAAACGAAAGAAGTAAATAAAAATTTTATGAAATTATTGATTTGAAAAGAAAAAAGTAATACATACAATTAAAAAATGAATAATTAGATCAGCAACAGATTTTTTTATTTCCTTCCGTTTGTATCTAGATATCATGTATTTCATGATCATTTTAAAATTACTTAATATTTTTTACATGAATTTACCCTGCATACAACATTGAATCACACATTTATAAATGTAAAATAATGGGCAAAACCAATGAATAAATCCATTGAAGTCAGGCCTTAATCCAACTTTGCCAGGTTTTATTTCATATAAAGATATATGATCAGCTATCTCTGACCCACTCCCTTCATTCTGAAAAAAAATCTTAAAATTATATTTTACAATACATTTTCAATTGGGAATAATATTTATCCCCCCCCCAATTGCAACCACGGTAATGATTTCGTCATTTTTTACTCAGCTAATAATAATTTCGTTGATTTACCCATCTCTCTCGGTTTTCTATAGTTAACGGGAAATGAAATTTTGATTGAACATCGCACTTCAAAATTGTCCCGTTTCACTATTTTATTTCTCCGATTTCCGAGCAATAGTTGACCAGTCAAAAGGTTCTTTGTTTATTGTGCAAACATGGTTTTAAATATTTCTTTCTTTTATTGTGATGAAATGTAGTTCATGAATGTTAATTGATATGGTTTAATACTATTAAATGAAGAGATAACTAATACAATGAAGAGATGTTGAAAGACGCAGGCCACTATTGCCTTCTAAAAATTACATATTTTTAATAATTTACATAAACATGTCACTCGTCTAACTGTGAAAACGTACCGTGCGGAAAGGGTATCGTCACTAGAGCGTTATGTTTCTTCCTGACTATTTGCTTTATTTAAAAAAGTACATTATTTTTTGCCGGCGTCTTAACATAGGAGTAGTGAGTCTTCTCCGTGTTCTGGACTTCCCGGGTTCGAGTCCCGGTTAAGGCATGATTGTTCTTCTTCTGTGTTCTATCTGTGAGGTGTGTGGATGTGTTCCCTTGTATAAAGGGTTCATGCAAGTGAATGTGATCGTTGAGTAACTATGTCATATTCTTGGTCCTAGTTGGCGCTACTTCAAACAATCACGTTCATTCAAATGGGTTCTTGCTTCAAAAAGTCTTACTGATAACTTTAGAAAGACGCTTGAAGATTAAGTTGTATATAAAGATTGAAATATATATTTCTTATTTAAACGTTAGTAATAAATAATCGTAATTGGTTTCATAACATTGAGATTATTCTTTTTTAGAGACCACTAGTTTTCGTTGGTGATCAACTGAATAACCGGAATCACTGATTATATTTAATTTCGATTAAGTCATTCAAACATTATTTAATCTTCATCATTCTGTCAAATTTCCAAACATAAAAACTGTCACTTTAATTACCTTTCATGTGTTTATGGTATGCATAAACTTTTTTAATGGAGGCTAATCCCATAACATCTTAGTTCTATTAAAAACATGAATATACAGACTATCTATATTTTAAAATTAAGGGTATTATAATTTTACTTTTTCTTATTCGTCATGTAAATTACACAGCTATTAAATAGAATTCTTCCATGGCTTTCAATGGGAGAAAATCGTGTTATTAAATATAGATTTAACATGATTGATAAAACAATGAAACCAGACTGAATTTCAAGACAATAATGAAAATTAATGTTGGAAATTAGAGAAAAAAATTTAAAATGTCAAAATTAAGAAAAATGTGCAAAAATATTAAATTAGTATCGTAACAAAAATTATTTTTGAATTCAAAATAATGTGAAAATTCTTTGTGATGCAATTATTACTGTTATGATAGGTAAGCACCAAAATGTCCCTTAATTTTTATCAATTAAAATTATAATTTAAAATTTGAAAAAAAAACCTATTCTCCATTCTCACTTTTCATTCAACAAAAAAAATCAAGTTTGGGAACTCCAGGTCAAACGATTTTGTCTATAAAGCGCGAACACAAATAAACACACGCATTCATCTTTATTATTAATAGACAGATATGTGGTATTTACAATTAGCTGCTCTTATTTTATCATTCAGTTTGACAGTATATATAAAAACGGAAAACTCTGTTTTTCATGTAATATAACTTTATTTGTAACATCTAGTTCTATGTTAGCCGAAAACATGTCGCAAATTAAATTGGTTTGTATCTAAAATTATTTTTCCTGTCCGTATATTTCAGGAGCAATTCTGCATAAAGAATGCGGAGTCCCTCTTCGAAAAATATCAGTCGAGACTGCAGCACGCGATGCTGATTCTAGCATTGTTTGCAAATGTTGTGTCTGGAACATTAGCAATTGTAATACTCTGCTGCTTATCTAACGTGAGTATTTAGTTTTCTATTTTTAAATAATTTGTAAATGATTAGTATTTACTAAACACAAAAGTTTGTATTCTGTAAAAAGGGAAGAACTGAAAAAAACAACTTTAAAAAAACTGAAAAAAACTGTCAAAAAAAGTAATTTCCATTTAGAATTCTTGCATAAATGTGAAATTATTCCTACAGGATAAAGTTCTATTGCCATTCTGCCATCTTTGAAAAATTTAATATTTATTACGTAGTAATAATTTGGCAATAAGAATCTTAAGGATAAAAATGCTGCTCCAACAACAATTTAATTTGAATGCAATATTTTATCAATGTTGTGCTTTTTATAAACAAAATTAAGTTCATTATTATCTTTGATAATATTTTCTTAGTATAAAAGTGACTGCTTTAAAATATAGCATACAAAACAATTCTATTTCTGAAATGTAATAAAGATGTTGAGTAACTGAAAACTATTTTAATTCTGAATTCTGGTGATATTTCAATATATTTTTGCATTATTTTACCATCAAAGTGCACAATATTTTAACTTGTTATTGTAAAATAAATTCAACCATATGTTCTGTTTTTGAAAAAGGAATATGAACACAGTATAATGGAGGCAATAGTCATTTTTGGTAACTAACATAATATATTGTAAGAAATGCAAACGTCCTCAGATTTCTTTAATATTTAATTTAAAAGATCGTTAAAAATTCCTAGAAACAAGCTTAAAAAAATACACCACAATTTTTGACTGCATTAAGTGTATTTTGTTATTGAAAAAAAAACATTCTGTGAAGAAATTACGAGTGCTGGAACATTTTAACGAAATCTAATCAATGTTATTGAAAATAATGTATTTATTTTTTTGGCAATAGTGTAAATTAAAATTCGACAAAATAAATAATTAAAATATATTTTGTTTCATTAATAAATCATTAAGGCTTGAAATTAATCATAATGTTTTTAAAAAATTCATTGTTGCATATAATTTGCGAAATCTGGATATTGTTGGAACAGGATATAATTTAAAGAATTCAAGACGACTGTGTATCAATATTACGATGATTTAACAATATATTAAGTTCTTCTAATACAAATACAAATCTAAAATTCATTTTAAGGGGTCATTTGTTTACATTTAATGGATTCTCTCAAATGTATTTGCCCTAAATGGTGAAAATGGTTTAAATGTTGGTACAAAGTAAAAGTTTCGTTCAGGATCATTTAAATACAAATTCAACAATATGAAGAATTTTTTAAAAAATATATTAATCATAACATATATATTTTGAACACACGGTGTTGAAAGCTTCTATATTTAGCATAAAGCCCTAACTATGCATTTTTAATTACAGCCTTTAGCAAGCATTAGAATGCATGCCATATTTATCATAAAGCATGCATTCTATTTTTATTAAAGCTTGAAACGGATTAATAGTTTGTATCGAAGTTTTATAAAGCAGCAGTTAGCGTAGCTTGAATGTATACTCAGTGAACTCGTAATTTTGTTTGATATTAAAATTGACTTTCGCTAACAAAACTTAACAGGAGGAAATCAGCCTTCTGCTGTATAATAACTCACAAAATGTTGTAACTTGGCTGTAAAAACGTTATTCTACAATTTACTTCACTATAATTTACTGTCTCTTGAAAATTCTTTGGTTTTTATGTCCTTTTCATGGGAAATGTTATGGTTTTTAGTGCAGTACCAGATTAATTTCTCCCATCTTAGATTCATTCTAGTTATAACCAAAGCGTGCAAAAATCCACATTAAATACCTTTACAAAAGCCGTCTTCTTTAAATAATATACATAATTCATAAATATATTCTCTACAAGCTCGTGTCACAGCTCTGCATTCGGCAGACGATTTCAAGGATATAGAAAAGTAAATTACGGCAGGTGTCGCTTGTGTGGAAATGTTTTAGGCATTGAAAAAAAAAGTTACACAAAACACACGCAATAGCGGAAAGTGATAAAGACACATAAATTGCGCCCGGCGTTCAACGGTGTATGGAAGACCTGTTAAATTGTTGTTGCGTATAATAGCAAAAAAAGTTATAATAGATTTCCTTCTATTAATATGTAGTTAAACAATTGGGGATTGAGTAAGAAATGGTACATAAAAAATTCTGATAAAGAAATTAAGTTTTAAAATTATTCTCTTGCATTGTAATACAACCTTGAAATTTATTTTTAAAAGCTTGCACGTGACTTAGTATTTGCTGCAAGATTGTCGTTTGTCGTTTTTTTTTCCATCGGTCATACAATACTGCTTCTGGAAATAATGCTGTTAAGGAATGCTTGAGGTGTTTCAAAGTATCCCTTTTTCTTTTTTACTACCTCACATACGTAATATAGAGAAAGCATAATAAAAGTCAAAAAAATCGAACGCGAGATTTTGATGTATGTCCACGTTTTTAGACTTCTCTGAATTCGAGGAACCCATTTTTGAAAAATGTCTGCCCGATAAGATAGCTGAAAACCGCTTAGAGCTAGATGTTTTGAATTTGGTGTACGATCTTTACTCCAAATTTGCAGATTTCTTCCCAATTTTGAGTAAAATTTGTTCTTAGGAAATCCGTCTGTCCAGCTGTTTAAATATTAGTTACCACTCGATAATTGCAAAACGAAGTGATTTAGATAAATAAAATTCGATATACAGGTTTAACATTTATAGTGTAAAACCTGAAAAAATTAAGACGAATTTCGTCTGTCTGTCTACACTGTCAGAAGCATGTAAACACTATAATTTTAAAATGCAATGGCTTCAATTTATAAAATTTAGTATGAGATTTTGGACTGCAAGTGTAGTTTTGTGTCAAATTTTTGTTTTAATCTGTAGAGAAAAAGATGTCAAAAATACAATTTCGGTTTTTGACTACCGTTAATTCCTGCTAAGGATTAATTTTGAAATTGCCAGCGATGACGCGATAGATTCCATAAAAATGCCAAATTCATACTAAAAGTTAATATTTCTTAACTATTGTGCGCCAATGCCGGATAAGGCATTCTCAGATATAATAAGTTTATGAGAGACTTTTGGCGGGAAAATGTTTGCATTCAAGTTTTGGGAAAACTACTCTTCCTTGTACAACTCATTAGAATATCTTAATTCTATTTACTGAATTTTCCATTACAGAATTTTCAATTTTCTTTTTATTTTCATTTGAAAACTCCTCTATTTTCGTGAATCATACGAATTACTTTTTAGGGTTCCATTTATGAATCATTCATGTCTCAGTTTACACTTAAAAATAAACTTGGAATTCTTTTGCATTTTCATGTTTTTCCTGGCCAAAATGATAACGTTTATTTGACTGATATAGGAAAACACATTTTCGATATTCAAATAGTTTTTCCTATTTGTAATAAATAGAAACTTTTTAAATACATCTGAGCAGTAACTATTTATGAAATTTTAGAATCTTAGTGTTCGACCGTTGAAGAATCTTGAAAAATTTGTAATCGATTTTAAAAAAGTAGAACGGTGTCTTTATCCCCACTTCTATTCTCATCCATAGTGGATACAAAAACGTCTGATTTTCTTTATTCCAAGAATAAAAATCGCTTTACTTTTATGTGAAAAATGGATTTTTTTCAACTATTGGAAATTTATCTCCCTTCCTCGTTTCCTCAGTTTCATCATAAGGAATAAATATGTTAACTTATACATTTTATAAAAGTTTAAAAACTCAATGTCAATAAATTAGTAAGAAGCGAATTTTTTAATTAAAAGATAAAAAATATTTTTTTCTATAACCCTAATGAATGAGAATTGAAAGTCTAATTTTTATGTCACTACGCAATTTACGAATTAGTAATACCCAGTTTGAACTGTCAGTATTTAACATACAAAAGACGAAAGTGAACTAAAAAATCTCTCTATTGTTTCACATATCATTTAAACCAAAACAACAATTATTTTTGATTTGTTACTAGAAAGTATGCTTTTTTTAGTTTTTTAAAACTTGAACAACTTAAAATATGGATCTCTACATTTGATTTTGTTTGCAAAAAAATCGTGGCTTATTGCAGAAACTTTGCAATGATACAGAAGATCCATATTAAACAATCTGACACATATTCATATTTGGAAAGCTTTCTACTTTGAAATAATTAAATAATAAATAATTTCTCTTCAATTTATTACAAATTCTTACCTAACCAAGAATTTTGTTTATTTTCTATGTTACAGAAAATCGTAGAAAGTAAATTACCTATGCCATATGTGCAACCAAATTAGGATATTAGAAGTAATGTGAATTATAAACTGAAATATATGCTTAATAAAAAGGATATGGATGAGAAACTGCTAGAAAAAATTGATTGATTTATGGAACCTAATGAGGCTTCATTAACTATTCAACTTTTCAAGTAATTACTCTTCTGAATATTGATTGTGTCTTCATAGAATGTTCTCAGATAAATCTTCACATGTACTGTCGAATTCGAAAATCTTTCGCATGATTATTCATGCGACAAAATACTTTATTTAGTCAAAATAACATTGAAAAGATAGGATGTTTACATTAACATTAAGGTGAAATAAGACTATTTGCGGACTTAAGCGCAGTAACATCGTCGGGAAAAGATACTAAATTATAATAAAATACTTTAGATAATTTGTATTTAATGTAAGAGACCAAAATCATTTAATTAAGATGAATAAATGGACAATTTCTGTCCTTAAAATTTGGTAGTTCTTTTTTCTTTTCTTTTTTTAACAAAATGACCATTATTTTAAAATACTTCCTTTCTTTTATTTGTTGAGGATTTTTTATCATCATAAATTGAGATTATCAATTGTAATTAATTTAACTTTAACAATGGTAAATATTCTGGATAACATTTACTGATGTTATATAAAATATTCTTCGTGCCTCTCCTGAAAACTATTTTGTCATTTACATAAACCATATAAGCTGCCAATACACAGTTTTGAGTTTAAAATTAAATAATACGACTAGAAACAACAAAACAAGCACATAAAAGTAGAAACATAGGAATGAAAATGTATCTAAAGTATTGGTAATTAATATCAAATGTTGATGAGGAACTACGTAAATATCTCATTGGCCTGAGTCTCACTCTTTAGCAAGATAAAATCGTCGAAAAGTGATGGTCTTGGAATACTGAAACGACCAGCGATGGCATTTAACAGCAGTACATGTTTCACAATCTACACGGTAGTTTATTTATCAATATTTAAAAACTTTCTACACTCTTTCAAAATAACACCTAAATAATTAATTTTATATATTTTCTGAAATAAATTGTAAAGATGAGTCTATATTACGAAAATCGTGAAGTTTCTCGAGGAAATAGATAATTATAATTCTCTCTTCCCTCCATTCATATAATAAGCATTTATTATATTTGTAATATTGGAATATTGTTCATCCCTATTAGCACAACATAATTTTAAAATATTTTCACTCTGCCATTCGACATTTTGAATGTCAGCTAACCCTTTGGAGCCAATGGTTACAATATCGGCAAATATTGTGGTTACAATGTCGCTCAGCTTACTGTGCAAATAGAGAAATACATTGCATATCTATCTTTGCATATCTGTTAGAAATATCTTTGACACAATATTGTAAAATTCAAATCGAACAAAAACATAAGATATAATTATTTTGACCTTGTGTTCCATTTTCTTCCAGAGTTCCGTGGAATCCATAAAAGTTCCTCTTTCCATCAGAGCTGCGGCCACCCTCATCAGTTTCACACTCTTCATCATCAGCTGCAAGGAAAAGTGGTTCTTCAGTTCCCATTCGCGTATCATCGTCTCATCCTTCCTCCTCATCTTGACCGTTGCGGCGGAGACCACCAGCAGCGTGCAGAGGATAGCCAGTGGCTATCCGGCGGGTCCACGATTCTCTGCCTACTCTCTACTTATATCTACCATTTTCCTACCCTTCCCCAAGTGGTACCAGGTCGGACTGGCGTCCACTCTAGTGACGACATTGGAGTTAATTATCAGCGGACTGAGCTACAGGTTGGAGGGAACCTTAAGATGGGTACATACATTTTTAATCACTGCAAATCTATTGTATAGTGGTGTGTTGTGGTTTTCTAAGGAACTGCCTTATTTTAAATACATTATTTTTAATCTTTACAAACGCAGCTACACTACAAAATTCCCAAACTCTTATTATTATAGACACGCATAGAAAATTAAGTTAAAGAATAGTATTGTGAAGGGTTCCACGGTTTCTAGCCGGAAACAGTTGGTGTCAGCGCAAGGGTTGAGCATGGGAAAAAGGTCGATCTCAGGGTGCAGATCTGACGTTCAAATGGTTATTTTCTGCAAAACTCCACAAGAGGCACTCACTGCTCAAGGGGGAAAAGAGGTGGTATAATTGTAATTTAACGTTGTATTAAAAGGTCTGCCCTTTTTTGCCATTACCCAAGTGTTACCAGGCTGGACTGCTGAGACTGGACATTAGAGTTGATTATCAGAGGACCGAGCTATAGATTTAAATGAAACTTGTATATATACATTTTTAATCATTGTAAATCTATCGTAGTACTTTATCGTAGTAATCTTTGTACTTTCAATTGATTTATATTTTAATGATAAGTTTTCTACACCATTGTTTCAAACAAGGTTATTTTGTGTTTATAAACAAACCTTGAATTTGTGTGTACAGTTTTAAGATATCCAACTTGGGTAAAAACACGAATTTGAACAAAAAAAATCACTTTTTTGCAGTTTTGAAAAATAGGTACGTTTCTATTTTCAATGATATATTTATTTTGGCTCTATATTAATAAGAAGCCAAATTATAGCAAACTATTGACATTTAAATGACGCTCAATTATAAGCATTTAAAATTTTTGAAGAACGACGGGGAGCGTAATTTTTCTGTATTAGCAATCGTTATATCTCAAAAAACAATCAAGATACTTTAATATAATTTGTAATTAAACTCCGATTTGTTATACAGAATGTTATATACAATGGATTCGATGCTGAATGTTCTAGAAGTACTAAATTTATGATCGTTTAATCTAAATATTGTTTTAAAAAATTCCAAAATTTCATAGATAATTTCAAATATTACACATAAATTTTATTTTTGAATATAATTTTTAGATCCTTGCTAATTACAATCTAAAATATATTACACATGTAAAGTTACAAAGAAAAATTAAAAATTGTAAAAAAAAATTATGTAGTACAATCCTAGTTTTTGTAAATAAACGAAATAAGCTCTAAAGTTTGCTTCAAAATATGTCTTTTCTTCAAAAGTTACATATATATTTAAATCACGTTTATTCATCATTTTACCCTTATATTAATAAAAATAACGTCATATAAGCATTAAAAAATTTTAATCACCTCCGAACCTAGTCGGATACCTTAAATACTATATACTGCCCTTGAGAAAAAAAAATAGAAATTAACAAATCTCGTGATTGATTAATCATCATTGTGTTTGATCATCATTGAATATTTGCATATATATATATATATATATATATATATATATATATATATATATATATAATCTATCCCTGCCTTCTGCTACATTGATTCCCAGCAAAATCTTTAATATTATTACAAACCTGTAAAGTTACTTCTCAGCACGGTTAGTTCAATAACTGGGAAGACCATTTTACCATAAGCTCTGTTGGGTACTTATCAGGTGCCGTGTCAGGGATCTCAAAGCTTGGCGACGAATTTGGCGACAAAATAGATAATGTTGAAAGTTTCGAGCATTTTAGTATTTTAGCCAATAAGAACTAAGATACGCTGGATTGGTTCAGAACCTTCTTTTCCCACCTCCCGGGAATCATAAAAGACCGGCAGTTTTAAGCTACAATCAATCGAAGTCGGAGTCTTCGAGAAGATAACGAAGCAACGGTGGAATAGTCCAGAGAAAAACGAGCATTGTATGGAGCTCTAGCGAGTACAGAACAGCTGTGTGTCGAGTCTCATTGCTTATTGCAGAAGTAGCAGCGTATCGTGTGTGGAATAGTCAGTCGTGTAGTAGTGATTCTGCTGTTGGAATACAGATAAATCTAGGATACAGTGGAGATCTGCAGACGTTTGGAGAGGCCGTAGAAGTGAAGTTACATGAATTCCCTCCTCCTGCTGAATTCTGTATGGCTTCTTTGTGTTCTGTGATTCTATTGATAACCGATTACTGCTTCTTGTGGGCTACTGTTTGAGATTTTTGGGTAAATTATTTATATTCATTGCAATTATTTAATAAAAGGTAACTAAAATGAAAATTTTCTTTGTTAACCTAAATAGGTATCGACTTTAAAATTCTTTTTCATATTACTTGTTTTTGTCAATGATCTTAAAATATCAAAGAAGATGAATTGATTAATATAATATTCAAATATTTTACCGTTTTTTTTTTTTTGTTATTGAGAGGCATATAATATTAAATAGTTTCTAAGTCGATTCAGTCGAACCTTTAAAACACGCATGCATCAAGAACGACTGAATATAGAGGGGGCCGAGACATCCTCAACAAAACTCGGGCATTGTACGATATTTGACACCTTCCTTTAACTAGCGGCGACTTTTTAAGCAGGAAAACATGAAAGTCGAAATACATTATTTATTACAGCTCATAAGGATTGTGATTTATTACACTCAGCGTATAAATCAAAAACTTTTATAATGTTCTGTGTTTGTTCCCACAATTCTCGTAAATATCTATTTCATTTTTATGCCACTTGAAATTGCATTTCTATTGTTTTTTCGGGGAAGTTAAGTTTACAGTCGGTACTCACTTTTTATTCGAATTTTACTTATACTTACTCATTCTCCAATTCCTTGAAGAAGTGCATCCGAGTTTTCTTATACCTGCAAAGAAAATTTTTGACATTAAGGAAATCGTGATAATTTTTAATTTTTAAGTTACTGCTTTAGAAAATGCGTGAAAAACACAAATAGCGACTGTCATTAATAACATGATAGAGGCATCGTCATAAAGATAGTCCGTATAATTTATCGTATTTGTAGAGATTTATTTTGGTAAATATCTGAAAAAGTAACTTAAAACGTAATATAAAGATTAAAAATGATTACGATACGAACATCCCAAATAGATCTAAATCAAGATCAGCTGAAAATAATACATATCGTCGTAGGTTTGAAAGACTGGAACTCCTTTGAGCACTTGAAACTATACAACAGATAGAGAACCTAATTGGTTAAATTTCATCATCGTATAGATATCTTCGATGTTAGTTCATAATTTTATGCGGTGTTGCATCATGCGACTTTAAAATTAACGTGGTTTTTTGTTATTTCTATGATGAAGCTACATTTAATTCTACTCAGCATTAATCCAGTTACATTACTGGATCAATATTGAGTAGAGGTGTTATGCACTGAAACTCGATCTGGTATTTAATCCTTGTCAATGAAGATACATTTAATTTGCTTTACTTCAGCTAGTTACATCTTTAAATAATGAATACAGTATAATGCATTATATTGTATAACACAACATAAAGTATAATATCAAAGCGCGTTTTTCGAGTATATCATATAATTAACAAAAAAGTTTTAAAAGAAATGGCTCGCTTAATCATCCATGTTTCGCAAAAACAGGGAAAGGTGACATCGTGCCGTAACAAGCTGGATTGGCTTATATCAGCATTTGTTTGAAAAGAACCCTTATATAGACATGAAAAACGTGGACGAATGTGATTCTGAAAGGTTAGGGTTAATACTTTTGGAACCTTAATTGATGAGATTTTGTCCCTGCTCCAGATTATGGGCAACAATGACATCGATAACTGAATGACATTAACATAACCAAAACTATCGAAGAGCTAATGAAGCATTTTTCCACATCAACAAGCTGCAAAGAAGATATAGTCATAACAGGACAAAATAAACTAAATAGAGTTACAGTTTTCTGTTGGCATAATGCGATACTTCATGTATAAGAAATAATTGTATTTTTCATTGAGAATACAATTATTTCTTATACTTGATAATAAGACAGTAGCTATGCGACCTACAAATTCCTTTAACGATAATGCTGCCCCTCCTGTTCGCTAAATTTTAAAATTTAACCAAAGTAGATAATTTGCTGGTAAAAAAGAATGCATGCATTGTAAATAATAAATTACATTATAAATTTGTTTGAGTTTTTTTTTTCCGAAATGAAAGTCATTTTATTTTACATGGATTCCTAGGGAAAAAAGTGTCACGCTTAATGAAGTTTTGCATTATGAATGTAATTCTGGAACGAATTAGGCGAGATGACACTACATGTATATTCAGGTTATAGTACTAAGTTTAAAAAAATACTCAGTGCGTCTTATTTCTCTAAAATAAATTTTCTTCCGGAAGATGTTGGAACAAGAATCTTTCGTAACTCAAAGAAATATACCTCGGTTAGGAATATCCGAGCAATAACTCACTTGTCGACTCATTTTTGCTGTCATTTTCTTGTTTCTAGAACCAGATGTTGGCTGACGTCATCTTCTACGTCACAGTGGCACTATTGGGACTGTACATCCGGTTCCTCATGGAGTTCACGAACCGGAAGGCCTTTTTGGACCGGAGGGAGTGCTTCGAGAGCAAATTCCACCTCCAGTACGAGAAAGATCAGGAGGTGAGCGAGTCCCTTTGTGTGCTGATGGATCTTCTATTTTTACTTATGTAATGCAAACCATCTGCCGTGTTGATTCAGCGAGCCGGAGAATGCCTCGAGTGTTTCGTGTTCAGCATTTCATAACTTTATAGCTTTTGCGCTTGACGCGAGAACCACAGCACGCTCGGGAATAAATAATGGCCCTGTTTTGAATAATCGAAATCGCTTTTAAGCTGTTGATTGACACGTGATTTAGATGTGCGATGTTCCAAACTCATCCTCTTTGGAGCATTGGATAAGGTAGGAAGCGAACGTGTTTTTTCATAGCAAAGAAACTTGCTTTTCTGCTTTGATATTCCAAGTCGTTTCAGCAATCATCCTCTATCATGCATTAAAGAGTTTTCATTAAATTAAATTGAGAACATATTGTGGATGGTAGAATAATGAAGTTATACTTTATAATTTGCTTTCAAGAATCAAATTCATTTATCTATACTACTATTATAAATGTGAAAGTTTGAATGGATGGATGGAGGATGTTAGTCAATCACGCCAGAACAGCTAAACGAAATTGCATGAAATTTGGCACATACGAGATAGATTATAATCGGAATTAGATTATAATCTGGTTTCTAAGCTCTATTCAGTCGAACTATTCTGATTCTAATCGATTCAGATTATAATCTATAGATTATAGTCTGAATTAGATTCCCCACCGCCAAATGAATAAGATTTCAGTTTTTTCCCCACACCAATAAGGTTAGGCTTAATATGTTTTTGGCAGATTATTTCAAACGATTCTGTTTATTTTCTCAGATTTTTATGCATTTAAAATTAAACGCTGTTGATTAATCGATTTTTCGAATTCATTTTGAAGTTTTTTTTGAATTAAAATAAATTAGAATAAAGAAAATTAAAAATTTCTAATATGTATTGCATTACCCAAACTCAAGCATGTACAGTGTTCCCAATTGTTGACCATTTTAATTAAAAGCTTAAAAATGATATGCATAATACTTTTGTAGTTATCTCAATCTCGACCGATAAATCTCAATCTCGACCGAAGTTTGTTGTGTGCTTTCCCATGCGTACGAAGTAGCGGGTAAAAGCTATCCAAGAATAATGTAAATCATGCCTAAGGACATCAAATCGCATAAATTTCAGCTCCGTTCGATGTAACTGAATGTAACAAAAATTTTAATATCTTGAGCGTTTTTGCACTCTGTTTCTTAATTCATGTAGAGATGGAATTTTATAGCCAATTTTAATGCTTTTCCTGGTGTGCCTGACTTTTGAATACTCTGCATTCTTTAGGATTATATATTTGGATGTTTGCAAAAAAATAATTCTGTATTAACTGCTAATTTGATTCTAAAAATAAATTATTCGAATTAATTGAATTAATTTGTCGCCACCTGGTAATAAATGCAACATTTTATGAATTAATTTGATTAATTAGGTTTTCGGATTGATTGGATTAATCCAGTGTCATCTGGTAATGAATGTGTAAAAATATCTCCTTTATAACGATGAAATATGAAATACATTAAAACCTAATAATTGGAAAAGGATAAAACTAAAAATTTTAAAAACAGACACTTTTTTAGTATACTATATCAAATTAGGTTGTCAAACAAATATCATAACAGCCTGCGTCACTTATCACACTATTAAAAAAGATAAGTAAACCTTAACATCATTTGAACCAAAATATATCTTAATTCATACAAAATTAAAATATTATAAATGTGATTAAATTTCAATTTAATTAAAATATTTATATAAACTCTTCACATTATGCCTTAAAGAAGTTAAAAATTTAAAGTTAAATAAATTTGGACGAATTCTACAAGGCAAAGGGAAAGTCATCATTCAAACCTTTGATGTGATGTCCTTCCTATAAGACATACAAGTGACTTCAA
>JAOUZG010050330.1:1362430-1420540 GCA_026289955.1 Argiope argentata | reverse complement strand
GTAGGACAGAGAGTTGAGTAAACCAAAATTCACTCAAATGTGTTAATCATATTAAACCAAAATTCAACTTATAAATCAAGGGTTGAATGCATTCCATTAGTCAACACAAATGAAGATTTATATATATATATAATAGAAAAATAAGCAAGTATTGTTCTATGACTCGAATACAGCTTGACTAGGTTTCAAGATTTGGCATCAATAACTAGTAAAAAAAGATTAAAAATAATAAAGTGGTGTACCTCTTAACAAGTGAATCATAAAAATGTAAAAATCAACACCTTCTAAATAATTCTTAGTATGTAAATAAAATATTTTATGGAATAAAAGAAGCAAACTTAAAGATAAGATGTACAACAGCAGACAAGAAGAGACACCTGAAAAGAAAGAAAAGCTTCAACACCTTTTCATGGTTTTTTCCATCAAATGTCATAAGTTATGGGAAACATAAATTAAATAAAATTTGATAACTGATCAGATGTTTTGAGAGAAATCCTTCATAATTCTAGCTGCTCTAATTTTCTTATGGATGTTGCTTCCAATTTGTTTATAATCAGCAAAGCAGAAAACTTCTTTGATTAAAGTCAATTAAAAATAACCAAATTCATTTGGTTATTATTTTGAACACAAAGTTCGAATTCCAATATAAAAGGTATCAAATTCTTTTCACAACCTGTCTATTTAGTTTATTAAGCATATAATTAAAGAAATGTCCAATTCAGATCCTTTAGTATATATTTCCGAAACACCAAAAAAATAAAGCAATTGCAAAAAAAAAAAGACTTTTGATCTACTCATTCAGAATAAGTAATTAAAATGCCTTTTTTCCGGTCATAATGCACTTGACTGAGTAGAATTCATTGAATATTAGTGTGTCACTACCTTAATGTGACGCCAGAGAACAAGTTAATAGTAGGGCTAATGTTTCATTTATTACAATAAAACCCCATAAGAGCTTTCCATTACCTCTTGATTCCTAGTTTTTCCTTTATTTTGAGTCTTTTTTTTTTTTTCACTAACTGCTGCAAAAATTGGTTAACACTATGACCTCAGCCAGTTTCAGAACTCTATTGCCTCAAAATCCAGAGTAATTTGCCCTGTACTAAAAATAGAATGGGACTGTCCTTTGTACAAATGGCTGGTTGCAAGGGGTGAGTTGAGGCCAGTTCAGACTGATAGGATAAACATCGATTAACATTTTGCATTAGAGTAGCGAAAATTATAATAATTCCTCTCATAAAGCATTATAACAGACGTTTTAGTGTTCTTAAATGAAGACTCTTTTTTCCATTCCACAATCTTTAAAAGCAAATGCACGGAAGACGATTGTTTTTGTCTCTTTTCTAAAATTCACAACAGAAAATGTTTAAAAAATGAAATGCACAAATAAAAATAAAAAATAAAAACATAGCTGTCGTCTTTGGTCAACAATACGACTGGGATTTTGCTAGAGTTCATCCTTGACGACAGAGAGCGCCAAATCCGAGTCTTCAGTATCGCTAATGTAGTTCGCCTCACCCGTATAGTGGGTAGGGTAGACAAGCAAGGGTTGAGCAGAAAATGCCCGCAAATTCCGCTTTGGATAATACCCTTTCCATACTTCCCTGAAATAACAAATAAAAAATTCAACCACTATATCACATTATCATCAGCTGAATTTCAGCAAAAACAATTCTAGTGATGGATGGCCATGCAATGATAATAATCAGAGGGGAAATGCCATTTAAACTCTATATCCTTAGCAAATAGAATAATTTTATTATTTTGTATTTGCCATTATTTTTATGGTACATATTATACAAGAATTTAAATAAAGTAATGATAACATATTGGAAAACATTTTGTTTAATAAAAGCAAAATTACATTACATTCCTTCAATTTAATCACCAGCAAAGTCTTTGTAACTTTTGCCAGATGTCAGGAAGTCATAGGATACTGTTGGCAAAATACTTTTTACTGATGTTCCCGATGGAACACCCTATTGCTTGGCTCACATAACGGATGCCTCAAAGAGAATTTTTTTTCTTAGGAAAGAGGCCATAGGTGATAGGTCACCTGATAGACTCATATCAGGTGAGTACAGAGGGTGTTCCGTACTTCACAAAACCTGCGCCACTAAAGATCATTTTTAGTGTGTGCTGTATGATGATGAGCATTGCCATGCAACATTATATAGAATTGTCAGTATGTAAGTGAATAGTGGGTGGAACTTGGAGGGAAGAAATTTTCCACACGTTTAAACTTTTCTTCAGTCTATACGAAAATGTTTGATGATTGAGCCCAAATTCAACAGATAACTCCTGCACAGTCCCTCCAGCTACAGAAAGGAGATCACTTAATGATATCAACATAATATTGAAGAATAGACGACAAACTTGTGTGGTGCATATTTACTCTTAATCTGTCCTGCATTAAACATTTCAGCCCATCATGCAAACGGCTTACAGGGTAACATGTTCTTCTACAGGCTTCAGATAACCTCTGAAAACATTATATTGGATTTTTACCAAAGAGCACCTTGATTTTAAAACATGACTACTGATTATATTTTGTAAACATGATTTAGGGGCTATCAAAATAGTAATTACAAAGCATAGAATTTGACAGTAACATTTCTATTGATTGATTGATTTTTTTTTAAATCCATACATTGACAAGAGTCGCCTCACAATTCCAATAACCGTCTTGAACATGCCCGATGGCTACATTTCCTCTGCTTTATTTATAGTTCTCTATACAATGTAGTCAAAATCAGGTTTCTTGAAAGCTTGAATAATTTTTTTTTAATTGAGTCTCATCATATTTAATAACTTCAAAGAGAAATGGAATTATTGATGCTGCTGTTTTCTCTACTTGCTAAATTTAATCTCTGCTGCAAATATTATTTAAAGTAGCTATAATGGGGATTTAATGATCAAAAAAACTGTTGCTTTGATGCACCAAATAAAGGATAAGACTCTTTCTGCAGAGAAGCCATTCACTGAAATATATCTCCAAAATATTAATGTGCAATCTCTAAATAGTTCAAATGAAGCAGAATCTATGAATCCTAGTTATGTCAAACAAAACTTTTAATATTTGGGGGTATTGTAATTAAATACAAAAATGTCCAATAAATAATTCAGCATGAGATGCATTCCCACATGAGCAAAATCAAACATTAACTTGTAACAATAACTCTTTCAGAAGAAATGAGCAGTGATCAAGAGCCTGACATGTTAACAATTTCTTCTGGATAGTATTGCCAGAATTTTTTTTTATTATTTTGGATAAATGCTAATTAGACCAGTAACTGGGGGAGGGGGGAAGTGAGGAGTAATTCACACATTAGAAAAAAATTCTCACAATAAAGGCTTATTCCTTTAATCGGTCAGATAAGTTAAATATGACTACCCTGTCTTGCAAGTCTATTGAGGTTACCTACAACTGCTAAGTAAGATATAACTGTTTGAGAAACAAGAAAAATATTTTCTACAGGAGAAAAGAAACATGATGATGGTAACTTACTCGGGGTGCTTGTCAAACATAATAGGTAGAAATTCATCAACAGGCACGAGTTTTGGCAGTGGGTTGGCAGAGACCAGCTTCTTTGCGCCTTCCAGTGTAATAAGGTAACAAAGCGTCCAATAGGAGTAGTCCACATGCACAAGACTCGAAACGCCTGCCACGAATGGCTCGCCACTCTCCGACAGCCGCTTGCGGCCCAGATAGCTGCAGAAGAAAATAATTAGCTGAAATAATTAGCTGAAAATAATTAGTCAACATCTTATATGCAAATGGATTATATTTAAAAAAATATTTAAACTATGTTTGATTTTTCGATATCTCAACTTTTACTATAGATAGTGTGATATTAGATTATCTAATTGAAGTAGATGAAACTTTTCAGTTCTTCTGGTCATATTCAATTTTTTTATGATTTTGAATTGCATATAATTTTCAAACCTCTATTTACTTTGAAAACTATGAATACTTTTCTTTAATGATTGAAGTATAAAATTGTATACAAATGATCAAACATTCATCATTCAAAGTGCGGCAAAATAGTACTAAAATTCAGTACAGAATTTGTCTTTGGATTTGAATAAATCACTCAGAATATTCCAGTATTCAAAGACAAATACTTCACAGAGGAAATAGAATTTAAACCTTAAAGCTAATTGATCAAGAATTTTCTTCAGGGCATCAACTAACTATCAAATAAAATAATCCTATTTTAGTTTGTAATGAGAGTTTACTATTATCATTCCTTTGAATATTATTTTCTTTACATATAAATAATAATTCTGTTTTATTTGAAAATTAAAGTCTAGATATAATCTAAATAGAAAGTAAGAATTTATTTAGCGTTTTATGAGTAACAAATCAATCAAATGGATATTCCAAAAGAAAATGTGATGATAAGTTGCTTTTGGAGCAAAAGGTTTCCTGGTTCAAAAATTGATTCTGCAGAAACCACCATATAAGAAAGTCTAGTTTGAGCTTTAAATTCAAGAGGACCAAATATTCTTTCACTAGTGTAGAGTGGAGTAAGAATTGTACTAATGCGTATAATTAAATTATTTGCATTAAAAATTATAAACATTATTGTCAGAAAATCTGATCAAGATATAAGTGAATATAGAATAGTCATGTTAGAAAACACATTAAGTAAACCATTTTTTTAAAAAAAGGGCTCACAAGAGACTACTTTTTGGAACGATTTGTATTTAAAATTCAATCTATCTTTGGAATATTCTTGGCTATAATAATTTTGATTATTTTATGAAAAATATATCTTGTTGCCTGTCCAATTCTCAGTTAACATGACCCAAATGTCACTTAATCATGTTATGACATTGATTAAACTCTTGATAGTCACCCCAATGATAAATGGTTTGAACAATTATTGCATTGTGTTCAAATTTTTTGTATTTTTTTCTGATATTTTCTTTCTTTTCAATATGAGTCCTTGATTCATGGCATTCAGGCCAAATAGGTTTAGTCGCAATACAATGATACATCACAACTGAAATTCGAAAATAATAATTCTACTTTAATATGTTCCAACACAATGGTAACTAGACGATTAGTATCTTTAATTTTATGGGTTTATTCCTAACCTGTTTTTTGTTAATATTTCCTCACAAAATAAAAATATTAGTTTGTGTCTTGCAATTACGTTAGTAGAGTAATAAGAATGCAATGGTTTTGTAAGCACCTTATGTTCATCATTTGAAATCAATAGGTTGACTTCATACAATATTTTAGGGATTTCTTAAAAACAGAGGATTTTTTTTTCTTTTTTTGGAGAGGATGGCTAGTAGTTGTAGTAATTTCATTCTAATAATGGCAAGACCTTTTCCCCAAGCTGCTCTAAAAACGATGAGTGATTGATTCCTTAAAGAGCTAGAACCAGACTTACATGAGGTCCCACAGCAGGCCAATTTTCTGCACATCCTTGACCAGAGCTTGAATTTTTTTCCTGAAGTAAGGTTCAAACCGAAGATCATCCTCCAGAACCAGAGCAGTCCGGTGCTGATGTTCGATAATCTGAAAATGAAATAAAAATATTTTTAAAAATACACTTCTATTAGTGAATTTAAAATATATAATTTTATTTTACCTTTAGTATTTCATTTAAAATTCTAATATTAAGACATTTCTAATTCATCTTCACATTTATGAATAAGTGATCCACCAACAATGAATTATTTCATAATTTTACTTAATCAATTGAATAACTAACAATTATGATCTGAAAAAAAAATATTATCATTATAAATCAATAATTTTACAAAAGTTCAGAGCTTTAATATATAAAAAATGCTTTAAAATAATGCACAAAGAAATACCGAATATAAAGTTCTATCTTTCAAACATAAAATTAAATAAGTGTGTTTGAAGCTGTGAAAAGACTTTTTGAGATAAACTTATTTATTTTAAACTGTGGTCGCATAAAAACAATTTAAAAATTCCATTGATTTTGAAGGATTTAATACTACCAAATATATGGTGGTTTTATGTGGAATCAAGTTTCAAATTGCAGATTTGGCCATTGCACTCCTCCGAGATGCAAAGCATGCTATTATTAATGAAACTGTACAAAGTTCACGATACAAAGTGCCAAAAAAAAATACAGTGATTTCAAAAGTTTTCATATGAAACAGGCAGTTTCTGTTTTTAGTAGGAAGTTATACATATAACAACATCTAACTTTAGAGACCACATCACAGCAAAATGGGCAAAGGCATGCTACAACACTATAGTCTGTATATTTTCTTTCGACGGTTCAAGGTCACATTTTCTACCTTGTTCATGGTTGTCTGCCTCAGCGTTGTGAGGCAGATAACAGTGTCACCTTTTTTTTTTTTTTCTTTTTTTTTTTTTTTTTTCACAGCTGTTAAGGTATTCTGATAGTTTTCTGCTTTATACTTTGTTCGAGTTTGTTTGGAAGCGTCATTTATGCTCCCATTGTAGGTTTATTGGGATTTAATTATTTTGGCAGGAAAATTTGGTGAGCATCTCGAGGGGCTATAGAAAAATGATCATTTATAAGAGAATGGTTGATGATTAAGGGTCCTTTTCCTTGAAATATTCACCTTTTCCCCCCATGGTAAAACTAATTAAGTTCTCATTGAGAATTTGTCTTTTCTAAACATTGATATTGTGATGCCTAGTAAATAATTACATTTTACAAAAAACATAAAGAAGACATTTTCACTTAATGAAATTTGAAAACTATATATCAGCTAGAATAGAGAATATAATACAAAGGGAATTGAATTTTTAGGCTATGACAAGACAAGTTTTGGCTTCAGATTCAGGTTTTAGTGATACAACTATATAAATTAATAAAAAAATATAAGCATTTATTTTTCAAACTCAAAAAGGCAATTTTTAAGTGTATCAAATTTGGTATGTGATTTTATGACTATAATTTTTATTTCAATCAGAAATAAATTAATAAATAAAAGCCTCATCTTTAACAGAAATTCGTCAAACGGATTAATCGCCAAAAATTTGGCCGAGAATCAGACTATAGATTCACAAAAAAAATGCTCAATTCATGATTAATGATAAAAGATTATTTCATAACTATTCTACATCATGCAAAGCGCTCTTGGCACATTAATTAAAGAATGCCCGAGTAAGATTTACAGAAACCACTCTAGCTGTTATTTTTAATTATTATCATTTATTTAGTTAGTTAAGAAAATATCTCAGATTCAGCGATTGAATCAAATTGTTTCCTTACACTGCTAGCATCCTTACTGAAACATACAGCTGTTGGAAACAAAAAAGCTTTATAGAAATCATGGCAATGGAGACAGAGAAAGAGTGAAGAGTAGTGAAATCAAGTCTCCTTGAAATATCTATAGAAATTACACAAATTACAAAGACAGAATTAAATTATAAACGGAATTAAAAAAACATAAATTTTGAAGGCAAGTTTTAAGAATGTAATTGTTTTGCTGCAATTTCTAATTTTACTTAAATAAAAATTTCTTAATTATATTGCCTATAATCATTATTCTCATTCATAAAAAACCGTAAAAAATAATATTTAAAGAAATACATGTTATTTAACTATTCAAAAAACAATTACACTGTATGTTATTTTAGTTTTTATTTATCATTCATTATCTTTTCAATTTACTGTAGAGGAAAATGTTTGAAACTCTTTCAGATCACTGAAATTGTATTTTCAACTACACTTTCTCTTTACAAATAGTAAATCAAAAATAAATGTGCTTTGTTATATCTCATAAACAACAGAAGATGTCAATATTCAATTGAAAGACAGTACTTTCATAAATTTTCTTCCTTAATAAGCATACATCCTCCCCAACATTTCTTCCTATGAATTGAAGTTGTAAAAGAAAATGCATGAGATAATTCATAGATTTAAACTTATGTACAAAATTAAACAAATTAGCTGTTCTGCAAAAAAGTTGAGGGCACTTTTTGACCATGTATAAGACACTCCTGCTCTAGAGCTTACTAGTGGAGAGAGTTATACTGGATTGTGTTTTACTTTCTGACCTATTTGTATTTATATATATATATATATATATATATATATATATATATATATATAAAATTTCTTTTCGTAATATGATGCTTCTAATTTATATCATAAGAATTGTCATTAAACTTAAGGCTCAGTGAACACATTTCCCCTTTTTATTTGTCAGACAAGTAATTAGTAACAAAATGTCAGAAAATCATTTATCTTTCTGAAGTAATTTGTTGGCAATTGGTTAATATATATACATCTTTTTCTAATTTTAGGGACAAATCCAGAATAAAAATCTCAGTATTCACTTATCCAATATTGTATTTCACGTGTGTACTATCCAATTGCCACTGAAATGCCTAACACCGTTAATTCCTTAATGACTTAACAGAATCAGATATATAGATCAATCCTTAACTTCAACAGATCCAGTCTTTTCAAAAGAGAGAAAGTGGTTTTCTAACTATCCCTGTTTGAAGACACCTTCCCTCCCCTAAAATACAGAGATTCTTACATCCTTCCAGACAAAGTAGTGACTGAGAAAGCATCCAATCTCCCCTCGAGTCAATGGCCTCTTATGGTAGGGATCTGCATACTCGGGCAGCATCTTGATCCCCATCTGTTCAATGTAAGAGTCATTCAAGGCCCTGCAACAAATGGCAATTACCTCATGTAACACAAAAAGCTAAATAACAAAAAATATTTCTCGAGAATGGAAACAAAAATATCAAGTGTACTTAATATCTATACCCCCTCCTTTCCACTGTTTCCTTATGTTCAATACTAAGGCAAGCATTTTGATTCCAGACATGAAATATATTTACAAGTAACTGTATTGTCTGACTGATAATATACATAATTATATTTAAGTCTGATATCTTTATATACATAATCATATTATTTTTAATATTTGATAATATACACAATAAATATTAAGTTATAAGTAATTTTATTTTTAAGGTGTTGAATTTATTTTGTCTAAGGTTTCTTTAAAAAAAAACTAAATTCTTTCATAAGTTTTTTCTATGATGGATATTTTTATCCTACTGATTTGAAAAATCTGATAGGAGTTTCAATTAAATACTTCAATTTGTCATACTTTCCATATAACATTACTTTTATCAAGCTGTTTATTTTTATTTATTTTTATTTAACTAAATCTACATACTTATTAGAGATCGTTTATGGTTATTGTTTGAATTAATAAACTATTTATTAAATCAGTCAGTATTTAGTATTTTTTTAAATTTATGCAGAGAAAATTATTTATTACCAGCCATCCCCTTAAAATACAGCAATAATTCAGTAGAGTTACAAAATATGAATTTCACACATAATTTAAAATTACAGTATTGCTTAACTAATGCAGACTATCTTAAATGAGCCCAAATAAATAAAATCAATTATTTGATGAAATAATTGCAAAAAGCAAGACTATGTTTATAATTTTTAAAAAATATTCTAGATTATTCTAAATGTACTTCAAAATAAAGGAAGACATTATGATACATCCAAAATCAATGAGGAAGAAAGGCAATAACACTTTTAGCTGCATATATGGCAATTCAAATTTTGAAACTACAATATTTGATTTAATACATGAGGAATAATTTTTTAAGTGATAATTTTTGTCAAAAGGTTTGTCAATTTTTTCTGAGTATATATATAAAAATAAGAAGTTTTGGTAACCTTGGAGGAAATACTAATTATTTCTTATCTAGCTAATATTTACTATTAATTAAAAATATCAGTCATTTGTATAGTGATACTGCATTGAATGATAATGTTCCTAGAATTCAACTGAAAAGTGTGGATATATAAAGGTTCTAATGCACAAATTTATCTGAGGAATAATTAACTCTAAATAAAGATTCTTTACAAAGCACACAATAATCAAAGTGAAAAAGTTGGAGCAACATAGTTTTTGATTCCAAACCTTTAATATTTACTTTAAAAACTGGAAAGATTTGTTGTTAATATTTCATTTTATTTGCCACTATCGTATTTAACTTGTTATTCTTGAAACAGTGTTATTATGCTATTGTATATTTGTGTAGTACATATTTTCCAGTATTCTTCCATTGAATTCTTAGTAGTTAAAAAAATATAAAAAAAAACTTGTACCACAGACATTTGCATTTTTCATCTCGCATTCTATTTCAAAAGTGTCTGGTTTCTGTACTCCTTACCCACTCTTAAAAATTTGTAAATCACCTCTTGAGATATTTTTATACAGTTTATGAAGTAGTTTGAAACAATGCAAGATTCTTCTCTTCCAGTCAAGCTATTTCTAGTCCTAAGCTCTTTGGGTCAATATGGATTATAAATAACTACTTCCCATAAGATTTTTTTTAAAAAAAGGGATAAATTGTCATACTTTCCATCCACAGCCCTGAGGATGTGAGCTTGAATACCAATTTCTGAAAGGGTGTTTAGCATCCTTTCCCTTCGCTCTGGACGCCTTTCTAGATTGATCAAATACACCTGAAATGAAACTGGCTTTTAAAAACCTACTTTCATCAATGAATTAAGAAAAAATAAAAATGTCTATTTTTGTCTTTTCAACTAGAAATTTATATTTCATTATTACAAATATCTTGGCAATTAGGATATCAATAATCAAACTAACTAGGTGCAACTGTTCATAAATGCTCAAAATTTAAATTGATAAATCCATTGATAACATTCTGAAAATATTAAAACTGGACAATGTTGCTCCGGGCACACAAATACATAGAATATCAAAATACTAGTACATACAAAAGCAAGTTAAAAATTAATTACAAAATTCCATCAAATGATTATAGTTTTTGTTGTTTTCTCCATATAGTGAGAGTTAGAAAGATCCATTTACAAGTTAACTTTAGAAAAGAATTAACATTTCAAAAAAACTTGAGTAAAACAAAATCAGATATGACATTCTTATTTCATCATTTTCAATCCAAATATAGAACAAACAGAATTCAATTATCTCCGCTGTTTGCTCCATTTTTGGATGAGCCACAACTGATTACACAGACACTGAATTTTATAGAAATTTGTGTTTAAAAAAAATCAAATTTAAGATATTTCATGATTTATTTAAATTCTAATATATTTTAAAAAGCCCAAAATGTAATAAATTAATTTTGATATTTATATAATTCAAGAGATAAATATTAGAAGCAAACCAAAAATAATAGACACACTCAAATGAAGATAAGATTAGTTCTTGGGGTATTCTTTCTCATGATAAAAATGAGTTTCTTCTAATATCTAATGAGTATATATTAAACCATGTATACTATGAAAAATCTGAAATAATGAAGTAAATGGCTGTACAAAAACATTCCAAACAGGTTTAGAGTGCAGTTATCCAATATCTGTTAGCAGAAGTTACAACTGGAATTAAATTTATAGTTGAATGTGAATGAGATTGAATAAATATCATGAAGTGTAGCTTTTCCATCTGTAGTGATTTATATATTGCATACTTGGACAAATAAAAAAGCTGCATACTATGAGTAAGATAAAATCCTTATACAATAACGAATAAGTATTCAGAACAATATATTTTAAAGAATGTTAAATGTTGGCTCTATCAATATTTTCCACCAATAAAAATTAAATTAATGAACCTTGAATCTGTTTGGAGGAATTCAATGCATGATTTTATATGTTTTATCATTTCTGATGAGTTCAACTACTTACTGCCATAAAATGTTTTATTACACATTTCAATCCTGCTTTTCTCAACCAATTATCAAAGAAATCTCAATTTTATTTATTTATTCTTTAGCTTAAAATAGTATCACTGGTAAATTAATTCTACTTTCATTTGGGTGAGCTTTTTATACGAGTATCAAAACATTATGGAAAAAGACCAACACGTGGCAGCACAGAATTATTACATAGTTTCAATTCTTGTTGAAGCATGATGCTAAGTTATATGATGAATTATTTTATTCAGAACCAAATTCATAATGACACTAAAGTATTGTATTGTAGAAAAAATATTTTGTGTGTGATTTCATTTAAAGTGAATACTCAAATTTGTTCAAATAAAATATCATTAAATGTTATAGCATTACTTTAATAAGATTGCAAACTTTGTTTTGTGTTTTGTAATTCTAGAAACCTAGGTAATGCTTGATAGTTTAAATAATGTTCAATTTTATGATTAAGTAATACTAATCTATGGATTGCACTAAATTTTTTTTCTATTCTTTTGTTTTTTCAAATTAAAATATTTTTAAATTTTAATTTTAGATAAATTATAGGCAAAATAATAAAATTAAAAATCTTCAAAAATAACCCCAAAAATACATGTATTCTTATTTCAATTTTTTCAAATTCTGTGACTTTAAAGTTTTTTGTGTAGAGATGAAACTAGATATAGAGATAATTAAATTTTAAAGTTGAGTAAGATAAAAAGATGAATTCTAAGAGTTGCATTATCCAGGAACCCCCAGAGAAATTAATCCATTTGTGATGTTAACTCACAAACATATGCATGATGACTATTTATCTTCTAATATTTTAGAATTATACCTTCATGGATGTTTAAAAACAAAGAATAAGAGCAGCAATTAAATGCAAAATGTGGTGGTTCAGATTTTATTCCCATGCACGTAACTGATGTTTGTATATGTTATAATGGAAAATATCCATCCCACATAAAATATCAATTTTTAACATTTTCAAGCACAAAAATTAAGTTATTTCATTTTTTAATAAATTTCGCATGGATGGAAAATTTTGCAGACAAAAAGGAACAAAAGAAGAAAACTTTTGAAAAAAATGAAGCAAGTTAAACATTTTCATTCTTCTCAAGAATAACATTTGTATTGGGCATGCACTTTATATCCATAAAAAATATTCTTACATTAATGCCATCTTTTTACTTTCAAATACCAATAAAATGAGGAATTTTATATTATATATATATATATATATATATATATATATATATATATATATATATTCAATTTTGCATGTGGACAATAGTAACAAAATTTTATGCATAAATTGTATGATTAAAGCATCTTGAAATATTTCCCTAAAGCTAGTAAAAGAATAAATACCTGATCAAATCCTAATTTATCCTCTGATATCTTTGGAACAAAATGGCTAAGAGGTGGAGAAATGTACACTTCTGGCTGATCCACTGGAAAAATAATGGCAAAATTAGTGGATAAATTATCAACAGCAATTTTATAAAAGGGTAAAAAAAACTGCCCACAAGTGAAGAATAGTTTTTGTCTTTTTTAGGTTAAATGCACTAATATAATTCATATAGACAACAAATTTGCGAAGAATCGAATTTCAATCCAGCAATCTTCTAATTTCATAATCAAGTCTACCACAAAGCCACCATATCTTTTGCAAATTAAAAAACATACAAAATGAAAACATATTGACTCTTTAGAGAGGGCAAATATAATAAGTGTTTTAAAACAAACACTATTAATTTTGACAAAGTTACTCAAAAAGTTTGAATAATTGGCCAATATCAAGGAGAATATTGGCCAATATTAAGTTAAGTTTCAGAGAAAAGGTAATTTTAATCCAATCTCAACTTCTTTTCCTTTCAAATTGAATTTATTTCTGACTTTCATAACTCCCATCATTCAAATTCAGTCAAAAATATTTTAATCATCTTGTGAACACAATAAAATAGGCAAAAGCATTTATGAGTTCTAAAAAAATTTCTAAAAGCTACAAATACATTTGATATTTCTTATGTTCTTAACAGTGGGAAAATATAAAAATTTAAAAGGAAAAAAAAACTTTGAATTCCAGTACACTGACTTATTAATATAAGCAAAATAATCCTAAACATCAACCTCATATTTCAGATTAGGAAAATAAAAAAGATATTTTGAGTTTTAAACCCTATGTTTGGTAAAGGTAAATTCTCATATTGTTTGGTTATGTTTGTTGTTCTTCAATGAAATCAGTTAGTGTTTATATTTATTTTATTTTATTTATAATTATTGTTTATTTTTTACTTGCATAATTTAAACTGTATAGCATTGTTTAACATAGAGCTATTTAACTGATAAATGAATATCCTAGAGAAATAGTAAACATTTGGATAAAATGTGTGCAACTTATACAATGTTTTCCCTTGTTAAAATTTCATGATAGCTTCTGGAAAGAATCAGCATTGTGAGAAATCAAAGAGAAATTTTATAACATTATGAAAATGAAACAATATTTCCAAAAATAAATATTATTAGGTATTTTATCAAAACATTTAAATATTAAGACATAATGAATAAAACATGAGCAAGTAATCTAAGAAAAAATAAGTGAAAAAAGAAAAAAATTACTATTATACAGAATTTGAAAAAATAAAAAAATTTGCAAAGGTTCAGGAAGATATAAGTATACAATTTTATAATTAGTTTTGTGTCAGTACCCAAGAAAATTTCATAAACTACAGAAATAAGACTATTCTCCATCTGTCATTCATTCAGTTTTTTTGTCAGGTTATTCTAACTAAATTGCTGTATTAAAACACAAACAGAAGAAAACTACTAAATAACAGCAATCTCTAGAAAAAAATAATTAAAATATGCATTTCAGTTTATTGAAAATTATATATATATTTACCTCCTCATTAAAGGATTTGTTATATTACTGTGCATTAAAAATAAACAAATATTTCATAACAGTTACCTAGCATTTCCACTTTCAAGTTTTGCAGTTGCTCCCGGTCATCTTGTAGAGTATTCTCCTTCTCCAGTGGGGCCATCATGTGCCCAAAAGGTTCCACATTTGACACCCACATTTTCACACCTGAAGCAAAGAAAAACCATTCTTAAAAAGCCATTTTTGCTGATCAGCTTGTTTCTTTGAATCTTTGATATTTTAGGCTATTAAAAATTAACACAGAGTATTTAAAAATATCATCTATTAGATACGACTAAAAAATACGAGTCTAATGGAATCAGTTTAATTATGTGTTCCAATTAAAAAAATATAAACACTATAACATTTAAATTTAAAGCCTGTTTCAGAGTTAATGATTGCTAAATGCTTTGATGAATAAGTTAAATTCCATTATAACATCAAAAACATTGTAACAAATAGTGTATTAAATTAATCTAATTTTTCGTCTTTTAAGGAAATGAAAAAAATAATTTTTTAAGACAGAGCAATTTGGAAGATATGAACATCATTTTTTGATACGAATACCCATCTAGTGACAGTCAGACAAATTTAGTTTTCAAACTTTGTTAGATTCCTAATTTTATCCTTTCTTGCTTTTACATCTCTCATCTGATTGAATGATATTTTAGGTCATACGGTGAGCTTTCACTTGAGAATTTTTAATAATATTTTAAAGCTTGATTAACAGTTAAGCAAAGCACTGAATTCAATGCATTTGCAAAATTAATAAATGAAGCAGGAAGTAATAAGAACAATTTTTAAGGTACATATATTAGCAATATATATATATATAGCTTGATATTTAAAGCTTGATTAAGAAAGCCAAAATTATACCAAAAGTAACTGTCATTTTCTTAAGTTTATTTCTGTAAGCTGACTTTGTATAACTTTCTCCAAGGAAACTTTTAAAATCTTAAATATCACCACAGTTTTAAAAGTGCATAAAAGTACTTATTTAAGTAAAGATGCTTACAATTTTTTTATATATTAATGCTTGTAATACAATATATCCATGGTAATACCTCAATAGTATGACAGGATTTAAATGAACAATGATTCATAATGCAGTGTAATAAATAAAAATCATTAGTTTCACTTAAATTTTTTCGTATGATTGCAGTATTAAAAAAAGAAAAAGGCATCAAATCTAGTAAGAATTCTTCCCCTGTCCTCACCATTTTATCTGAAATTTGCAAATGAAATACTAAGTGTCATCAATATGAATTTGCCATGCATATTCCATTATGTATAACAAGCTTTTATAATACATTCTTAGAAATCTATAAAAAATAAAATTCTGTAAATGCACTCCACCATTTGTGCATTTTTGTATATAAATTGTTTTGGACTCAATTATAATCATTCTTATGTATTAAATATGTTTCAGTGTACTGATTCTGTTTATCAATGACATAAAATTGTGCCTAAAGTTCTATAATTGCATGCAATTTATGCATATGCTATTATAGATTAAGATCTTTTCAGTATAGATTTTAGTTAAATAGTTGAAAATTTGTACACATTATTCCTAATGACATAAAAAGAATGAATTCTCGATCATGATCAATGAACAATTTTTCCCCCAAGATGAGTTGAAATTCTTTTTAACATTTTTGGTTGTTTAAAATTTTAAATACAAGCACTTCCGTAAACACCAACATATATAAATTTGAAGTATGCATCTGTAATCTAGATCATCAAGCATAAGAAAAAATATTTTTATAGATTAAAAATGGTTACTAATAATGATCCAGTTACAATAGCTATATTTGCATCTATCATATTGGAAAAATCAGTATGCATATAAAATTAGTCAACAATTTTTAATCTAGATTTTTTGTTGTTGTTGTTGTTGTTTGGGGTTATATTAACTAACAAAGTGATACTTATTAAAAGAAATACTGCAAATAATACAGTCCACAGAATATGATGTAGGATGTATTTTCTGGGTTATTTCTTTCCCAAAAAAATGTTTCAACACATAACATAAATATTCTTTATCATACCAGACTTTCTAGCAGAATGAGCAAATATAATGATGTCATCAATAGGACCAGAATAGTTCTCAATCTTTCTTGAATCAAAAGTCAGGTTGAGAGATTCTTTGTAACGAAGGTTGACTAATACAGCTGAATGTATCATTGGTACATCAAAACAACCAATCTGTTCTCTTTCCAGGATGGGTAAGTAGTTGTCTGTCCTCTTATAATATCCCTAAGGGATCAAACAAAAAATTATGAAAGCAACAAAACATTAATTTATTTAAGACATTCAGAAAATAAGTTCCAATGACTAATTTAAACAAGAACAAAATGTAAAGAAATGAAGCACTTTACTGTTAATCAAGGATTGCACCTCAAGCCATTTTAAGTATAATTATCAACCAAGTTGTGATACTATTATAATGTAATACCAGATTTTATAGTCTTATATCAAGGAAATGACATCACTAGTAATAATGAGGATGTGTAAAAGATTGCTACAAATTTTTCCAAACTAAGAAATACTAATCCTTTGTGATATAATGCTTTAATTTAAGACATTTAAAGGCTGCTGTCATAGAAACTGAGTATTTTGTGTAAGAAATTAAGAGAAAAAATCCTATTTATTGATTTATCAATATAAAATTTATATTAATTGAGCAAAAAAAGGGGCATTTACAACAGAAACATTTGAGAATGTACCTGTTCTGTCATACCACACCAGTAGTTTGAATAAGCACCCAGAGTTTCCAGCACTGGTGCAATGACAGTTCTATATAAGAGGATGAAATAAATCAAACAAAAGCATTGAAGAACAAATAATATAAAGCAAAAACTATTTAACAGCAAAGTTTATAGTTATCAAATGTTTAACATTTAATAAAACTCAGCAAGTGCTTTATGTATGTATTCCAAATATCACTTGCGATTTTGATGAAACGTGATGATTTCATTAATTTAATATTTGATTTTAAAAAATGGTTAAAATAATTCCCTCTCCTTACAGAGTAATTTTTTAAAAATTGGAACCAAAAGGCAAGTGCTAAAATAATTCTTCCTTCTTAAAGGCTCATTAAGAACTGACAGGCAAGATCAAAGTAATAACTTAACTATTAAATCAATAAATCTTTAAGAGTGAGAAGCAAAGAAATAACTGTAAGATTCTACAGACTTGAAAGATTTTACAGGAGATGTAACCAAAATCTACAGTCTTAGAAAATCCTGAATAGAAGTATTATAATTTCATGACTATGCTTTAGCCCAAACACACAGCATTAAAGAATTAATTGCTACTCTTGTTTAAATGAACATTTTAAAATAGAGCAATTGCTAATTTACACAAAGAATATAAAAATGTGAGAATCTAGAAATAAAAATAAATGATGAATTATTCTTTCAGTTCTTGTAAGTTCTAATATCATTCAGAATTTGCTAACAGTAATAAGCATTTAACAGCAACTAATCAATAAAAATATTTTTTCGTAATAATTAGGTTAATCTTTTAAAAGCTCCATCCTGAGCATTTATTAGTGATGTGCATATTTTCTAGTAATGCCATACATGAAAATCGTAATAATATTTAAAATATAAATCACTTACTTGTCCTCTTTCATTAGAAGATCTAAAGTATCTTTGTTTTCAAGAAAAACATCACAATCAAGGAACTAAAAAAAATGTTTAGATTTTTAAAAACAAAAAATCATCAAACATATTGAACAGAATTTAAGAAATTTTAAGTAATTGCATTTTTGTATAAATTTCTAGAAATGAATGAAATCAAGTTTTTTATTCTCTCATAAGTGAATTAAGAATATTTTTTTAAAAACTGTAATTCATACTCTTTTAAAATTTGGTCAGCACAGAAGACCACCCATCCAATTTAGTTGAATGATCAAACCAATAAAATCTAATAAATTTCTTTGGATAGCTCTCCATTTTAAAGATAGTAGATTCTTAAAACTGTCTATTAAATGGTCAAGAGTAATGAAGTAATATTAGTAGTAATGAACAATGGCATATAGATTAATTAATATTACATTCAATTAATTTATATTATATTCATGCCCATACATTAAGAACATGTTGAGAATATTGGAGAGAGGAAGAGTCAAGAAAAAAAAAATTCTGGCGAAATGGAACAATTGGAATAGCATATTTGTTGTTTGGAACTAGCAATTAAATTATTCAAAAAAGTAATTGGTCCTAACAGAGCATTCATAGAAACTGAATGATTGCAGTGAATGATGAAGTGTACTTCAAAACAATGTGCAGACTTGCAATTGCTAAATACCTATGACTCAGGAATCTCCACATGGACAGTTTTTAAGAAGTAAAATAACCAAGAGCTAAGAATGTGGGCTGAAGTTTCAAAAGGAGAAAATGCAAGAAGATGCTTCGAAGAAGCTCGTTCACAAATTATATTGTCAGAATTTGAGCCGAACTTTATAGTAAATGTTAAAGAAAAAGTATAAAAAACCTGCAGTGGCAGTATTCAATATCCATAAGAATACATCAATTTTCTTCTAGTTCAACTCATTACATCAGAATGCTAGCCTGGTGCAAAGAACTTACAAACAGAAGTGAATTTGTGTGCTGTTTCATCGCTTAAATTCTCCACTAAATTGGTTCAGATCACATTTACACATGAAATGTGATGACTGTAACAATCAATAAATGTTATTGATTGTTAGACAAAAGTAGTATTATTCTTGATTCTTAACCAATTCTTCATATTTAATGCAAAACCTGATAAGTCATATTCATTAAAAAATACTCATCTGTTCAAAGGTTAATGTGCATATTTTATCTTAATGGATGACAAAATCCATTCTCACCATGCAATCATAATTGACTAGTCAAATGGATCAATGTCTAGGAGAAGAGGATATTATCAGTATTATCAGTATCGACTATGTTTTCCTATCCTCTTCAATTCTCTACGCATGGTTCGAGCTGAAATCTGTTGAGAAGAATCTTGGTTGACGATTTGTGTCAGTTGAATTACAGTAGAGTCCCTGTTCTGCCGTACAATTCGTTGGAGACGACGCTGATCATGCTCTTGGAAAATTGTGCTCTAACCGCAGTTACGTCTTCTAGAGAAGGACTGTGGGTTCTGATTCATTCTTTTGAAAACCTTTGATATGTCTGCTTTTGAAAACCAGGTGAGATCTGCCGTCTTCGAAATCGAGGCATACGCTAAACGGGCAACAACAATGGATGGAATAAACAACAACAACGTTGGATGAGAATAAAAAAAAGAATCAGTATAAAATGCTCTGAACTGAGGCTTGTCTGACTGAAACTCTAGTGCCTCTGCATCAAAAGTTATTTTCGTCTCCAAACAATCAATTATATGCACAGTGATCTTTAATGAATAAATATCAAAGCAGCCGCAACTTGCGTTTCTCTTGTAAATTCCTTCCTTGCCTTATTTTCGTGCTTTTATTTATTAATATTAGTTTTTCTTTCGTTAATTAACGTATTCAAAAAGAGTAATAAATACAAAGGAAACACTGAACTCTGAGAGTGAAAGAGCTAATATATTACATTAAAAAATGGGTGTTTTTCCGTTAGCTGGCAGCAAGTGAAAAATCGCCAAATAATGTAGAATTCCTCCCAATTGCTTTGGCGATTTTTCGTTTGCGCTCGGATAACGGAAAGATATCAAAAAATAAAAATGCAACTTAATAATAATAAGAAGAAAACTTGCTGCTTAATAATAATATTTTTAAAAAAGTGCTGCAGTTCTGCAGTTCTTACAAAACGAGCCGCCACTAATTATTTCACTTCCGGGAGCATTTCCTTTATTTTAACAAGCACTGTATTAAAACACGCATTTCTTTTGCAAATAACTTATTTCAAAAACTGGAAACTATAAATATAAATAGGATTTATATATAATGATTTTGTGAGCGCGTTGTGTATGTGTGTATTCCTTTATAGCTTGAACTATGCAAGCTGACATTTAAACATTAGAGTTTAATAACTACGCTAAACATTGTAAAATAAATACACCCTTTCAATTCCAAAATAAAATGTCTTTTGTTTTTACTCCCTCCGCCACATTCGGTTTAAATAATTGGCAAAATATGTTTTAATACATGTACGTAAAAACACTTCTTTCCTCCACTGAAAGCGGCAGATTTAGTATTCAATTTTGTTTACTCATTTTTTATATACTTTTATTTACAGTTGTGAACAAGACTTCTGTTCGGTAAATGTCATAATATAAATTTGACAACGGACATTTATTATGTAGTAATATTTATTCTATCTGTTTTTATTTTCTTTTTCTGTTTTATCTGTTATTTTATGCTTTTCTTAAATTGTCATCAAATTGGATTTTTTTGAAGTATTATATTATTAAAGTTAAAGCAAACGATTTTAATTTAATTAAAACATTATTAAAAGTTATAAGCAAACGATTTTTATTTTAATTAAAGCATTATTAAAAGTTAAAAGTAAACGATTTTTTTTTGTAAATATATTTTGTTAATTGCATTTCGATGAATTCTTGTATATACTGTTTTAGTGAAAGGAAAATAAAAGAAAACGATGGAATTCGGAAACGCTTGGAGTCTTGTCTTGAATTTTTAAAAATATAAGATGCTCTGCAAGCTACAGAAATTTATATATATAGAATTTGAAGCTTAAGAAAACGGTTAGTTTTTTAGAAAGCATATTAAAACTTCAATATATGTATCATAAGCATTATTGTAACAATGAGTTTTGAAAGCTTCCACATATTTAAAATTGAACTCAATCAAGCGCACAAAATAAATTCCGAATTCATCGACTTTCTAAAAATTTAATATTCTCTGGACAAGAAAAAATGGCTTAATTATTATTCGACAAAATTTAAACAATGTATTATTAAAAATGATACATTTACCATTATATAATCTGCCCAGCGCTTCCGAGCAGTTTTCAGAGCTGCCTCTTTTAGATGTATAATGTGCTCGAAATGCGATGGCGACCACTCAAAGATTCCAGGTCCATCAGAAAAGGTTTCTGGTTCTTCTTCATATGAGAAGTCGACCGAATGGTAACTATCTCGGTGGACATCCAACCACGTCTTCAAGACATCGATGGTATTATCTACATTGTGATCACTGCGGATCCTGGAATAAGACATTTCAATAAACTTTCAGCTGAAATGCGAAAAATATAGCAATTTTATCTCCATAGTTCCATTAAGAAATCTCTGTAATAATCGTTTGATTTTTTAAAAACAAAATCTACATTGCTTTTAGTTACTCAGATTGAAAGTCGTTTTGAAACCTTATTCACTCAAAATAAGCTTGAATGTTGGTGCAACTATGTTAGTGCAAACATTCGGATTAGGTTATGAGAGCAATTATTATGATCAGATAGTTTTTTTCTCCGAGGTCAACAAACAGTTGTACCAAAATAATAAATATATACAGTGATCTATATTATAAAATAATAACAAATTAATAAATATATAATAATAATGTCCATACATCTGTCAACTCATTCGATGAACCACATGCTGATAATAATACCATAAAATGTTCCTGCTTTTTAATGTTCATTCCAATAATTCATAAAATGTTCCATACCTTTTTAATGTTCATTTCTAAGCCAATTATGCTAGTTTCAGCTTTCAAGATTAATTCATTTTTAATTAAGTAACAAATATTAAATTAAGCTTCAGTGTTTTTGTTGAGTTTTTCCTTAGAGATATTTGAAATAGTTGTCACTCGCAAATTATAGTAAACTAAGCAATTATCTTTTCAACGATATGATTAACTTTTGTTCAATTTTTTTATTCCAATTTTCAAAAATTTTTACAAATTATTTTAAAACTAATTTTTAAAAGGGGTTCCTATTGTTAAAAATAAATTCAAGTCAATTTTATTAATTCATCAAATTTTTCATTCCTACACTTTTTGCCACTGCAACAATAACAATAAAAATATTACTTGCATTAGACCTAATAATAAAAAAGAATTTTTACTTTTACATCAAAGTATGCTTTTAATAATGCATAGCAATCCTTTGTAATTTATTTAATGACTGTCAATAAGATGCTTTATTTTTCAGATTTCTTAATACTTTTAATGAATCTGTAAATTTATGCAAGGTTATTGGATATCAATTTTACCAGAAGGAACTCCTAAGGAGAAAATAAATGTGGTGTTTTTTTTTAATAACATTCAATAAACAAATATTTTTATCATCAAAAGTTCTAAAACAAGCACCTGATTTGTCACTTTGAAAAAATTTTAGCCTGTATATCTTTAAACATATTCCTTTCATTTGATCCATTTTAAGAATAGAAATAACACATTATTTGCAAAAAATTAATAAATATGCATTGTGTATTCTATCAATAGAAATTATAAATCATAAAACATAGGTTTTGCAACTTAGCAGAAGAAAGTAGAAAAATTATAAAGGTAGGAATTCAGAGAAATTTAAGTCATATATCAGTTATCAGATTAAGTCATATATCAGTTATCAGTTATCAATTTATGGAATTAAGGTTAGCAAAAAGATTACAATCATAAAAGGAATAACAGTAAACAAAATTTTCTTTCTTTACTTTCATCAAAATAATCATGATCTCCATGTAAATGAATACTTTTGTAATTTTAATTGTGTACAACAAAAATGCTCTAATAAGTATTTAAAATAAAACTTTTTTTAAAAAAAATTGTTTAGAAGTTATAGTTAATTGTTTTACTTGAGAGGCAATTTTGCATAATCACTGCAAAAAACTACTTTTCATCTTAGATTGGACAAAAAGAAAAAGAAAAGCAAATAAGGAGTTGAAGCAATAATTCATAAATTCATTAAATAATTTTCAAAAATATTTCTGTAAATTGAATAGTGCCAATATTCAAATTTGAAGTGAATTTGAACCACCTACCAAAAAAATATCTTAGATGGACAGTTATTTATGTTAAAAAAAGAAACAATTATGAACGCAAGTAATATTTTTAAAAAGAAGGTCAAACCATTAACAATGTTCTACTATCCTCTATTTCTGGCCATTTACATGAAAATAATTTTCACTCAATTAGCATAAAAAATAAATGACATGAAAAACTATGATCAACAGATGAAAGAACTGCACTTTCCATTTTTAATTCCTAAAATTATTTGTTATACTCTCTAAATAATAAAAGTAGCTAAGGCAGGGACAGAAAAAATTGAGAGTTCCTATTTTTAATAATTTGTCTTATTAATACGCATACATCTAAATGGCAGAGTTCATAATATAATAAATGTCAAAACCAGAAAAAACAAAATTAAATCAATAAAAAATTATTATGATTTATATGTGTGTGTGATTATTGTTTAGTAAGGCAATAAAAATTGAAATAAATAATTCATAATGAGGAAATTCTAAAAAACAGAGGTGAGAGAAGGAAAAAACAAAGTTTGTTGCAATGATAATTTAAATTATATAAAAAATAATGAAGGGACTGCACTTCCTTGCCTATATATATATATATATATATATATATATATATATATATATATATATATATATATATATATATATGAGATCACTAGTTAATCCCAGCTTGTTTCACTTACTTTCCGTACAATTATGCTTTTTTGCCAGCAATTTTAACTTATAAAAGCAATAAACTCTAAAAGTAAATTTAAATTATTTGATTGTATAAACTACTGTCACTAATCTTTGTCATTTACTAAACATTAAATAATCAATATCAAAAATTAAAATTTTCTGTTAAAATGAAATTGAATCTGATAAATTATATTCTGATAAATTTTAGAAATAGTACTGAGAGTTAAATTATATTATTTTTTTTAAAAAAAATACTATTTTTCTGCTTGAAGCAATAATAGTCATAAATCAAAAGAATTACTCAAGTAAAGTCCATATATAACCTTCTATAAGTACATACTCCTATAACCTTCTATAAGTACTACCTCCTTCTATAAGTACATAACATATACATGATTAAAAACAGGATTGTTCAGCATCAAACAAAAGTTTTCTAACATTTATTTTTGAGCTTATTGCCATACTCTAGAAGAAATGAAATGGAAACAGCTTTAATTTGAATTTCAAAGGCATAATATTACTAAAACTCATCTGATAAATAGTTAATTAAAAACCAATCTATGAAGTTAATTTAATGGTTCTTATTTTAAATTATAAATTTTTAAATCATGATCACAAAAAGTTTTAAAGAAATAATAAAATTGAACAGTTGGTTGCAAGAATTTTAGTTACAATTTTTAAGAATGATTAATATTTTTTAATTAAATAAATTATGAAAAACTGCAATTTATTCTCATTTGAGATTTATTTAGAATCATAATTGTTTTCTCTTTTCTTTTTTTTTTTACCTTACAATCCTCCTTTGTTCCACTATAGGTAAATGACAGAATAAAATTATACAAAACAACAGTAGCTTGTAAATTTTAAAAATGTTACATTAAATTTCAAAATTCTAACTTTTGAAGTGCACCAAGTCACTTTTATGATTTCCTCATATACCTATAAATATGACAGTTTTAAAACTTCTATATTGAATTTTAAAATTCAAGCTTTAAGGTGCACTGAATCACTTTTATAATAAACTCTGTGCAAGCTTTCATGGTTGTAAGTACAATAGTTTACTAATACTGTAGTCTAAATACTGTGAATCATTATAAGAATCTAAGACTTCAGGACTATCCATGATAAACCCTTTACTTAAATTAACAAGAATATTTGCAATTAAACATTTTTTTATGTAATCAGAATCAAATAAGCAATTATTTGTAAATAAACCAACAAACTGCTCATTATTAGGCCGAATATGAAAAATAATTATGAATTTCTACACATAAGTCCTTGGAACATTACTGTCTTCTGCCGGCTCCAACTTCGTCCATCAGTATATATAATAAAATTTTAAAATGCAATGGTACGTACCACAGAGAAATTCTATCCCGAGGATAATTCAACCGTTCTAAATAACCAAAAAAATATGGCAAAGTATGTGCTTTGTTGCGAGCTAATATGGCAATCATGACAGTTGGTTTCAGTACATCCTTCTTCGTTTCATTAGCAGAAATAAAAATTTGAATACAAAAAACTAACAAGAAACATTTTAAAGACAGAAGTAAACATAAATCGTGGATTGTCTTTGGTAAATGATGGCGCATGGTTAAATGAAAAATGACTATAAAACTCTCTTACAAACACATCACATATAACAAATAACAAGACAAATAAACAAACAAACTGTTAAAGAAACTGTTGACATTTTTTTCCCTGCTTATACCAGCAATGAAAAAATATACGCAAATGAAGTTTCTTTAAGTTCTATTGCATTTCGATGGTAAACGTGAAAGCTAAACCAATACTACAGTATGAAAAAAAGTGTGCATATTTTTATCTAAAATTTTGGTAATACACAACTAAAAGAAATCAGTCATATGAAATGTTCCTTTCGAACGCATATTTCGAAATGAACTTCAACTTCGTCAAACGTCACTTAAGAAAGATGCAAGCGAGCCGAAATGAGTACCCACAGAAAATAATTTTAATTGTGTGCTGTCTATTTTTTAAAAAATCAAGGCGATTCCACCTAAAATATGGCTTAAGACTTCTAAAAATTCTATTCAATAATTTTTCTTATATTTTACATCCTATGCCGAAAATTTTCTTGTAATTCACCGAATCATCATCATTTTTTTCAGAATATTTTCTTATAATTAAAAAGAGTGCGTGGGTGCATGTTGGTGATTTGAAGATCGGCCCGTTTAATTTACAGCTACCAAATTCTTAACAACCTTGGAGGGTGAAATGCGCAACTTGGGGCGATTTTGTAAGATTTTGGTTAATTAAAAAATAAGCTGAATGTTGTAATTTTTCCACGATAGCCTTCTAGAAGAATAATTTACTTTCATTATGCAAAAGAGGGTTTGTTGAAATTAAAACAATCAACATACCCGATGAACCGACTGGCCACTAAAGGCAATTGGTGAAAAATGAAAATTTTGGAAATAACTAGTTAACAAAATAAGGAATTCTGTTGATTTTTTTCCCCACCATTCTCATACTGATCGGAGAGTGAAGTTTTTTTTATCTATCTCTGGAAAGGGGGGAGGGGAGGTATGTGGACTATGATTGATGACCTAGATGTCATGAACTTCCAGATGAAAAAAAAAATTGAAAAAAATCAATGCAGCATTTGGTACTGGGAACTGATTCTTTGGTTTTAACAATTATTTTAAATGCATATTGATGTGGTTCAAAGATTATATAGTTTACATTAAGAGCTTATAGGTTTCAAGAACAAACTATTATTATTACACATAATTATAAATTAGTAATTTAGGATGAGGGGCAGATAAATATGTTATATATATCTTGATTCTGGGCATGGGAATTTGGAAAACGAGCTCAAATTTCCATCTGGACACTTAGTATTTTCATCTATGGAGGAACATTGCACTTCTATGCAAAAGCTGGAGAAAAATCGTTATAAATTTATATAAAAGATAATTGTTAATAATGGTACTAATTTATTTAACAGAATTACGACACAAATGCTATTGAATAAATCAACATAAAACTTTTAAGACATGAATATTTCTAACAAACTACAAATTACCTTAAACCATTTTATACCCCTGTCTTTCTTTCCCAAGTCCCTTCTCTTTCTTTTACAGAAGACGATACTGGAAATTTACTCTTTGTCCTTGACCGAATTCATTCAAATTTATAAATATTACAACACAAGATTATTTCATATTTCATTCATATTTGTAAATTTATGTTCAATAAAACAAACCTGTAGAATATTTCGTAGTTACGGTAGATGATTTGCAGTCTTAAATAGTGTTGTTGTTACTAACCCCAGATGGCCCAGCAGTGCTAGACCACCTCCATAAAACCCAATATTTCCAAAATGTCCATTGATGGAACTGAGTCTTTGAGTATGCCATGCTTTGTAAAATATAGACAATTTAAAATGTGACTGGGAGAAGGTGGAGCGCTCTCACACCAATGACAGTCCGGGAAATACTTTTGTCCCAGGCGAAAAGTGAGGCCTTTAATATGTCGGCTGATGAATCGAGGGAGGGTTGTACTTTGTTTTCTATCGCCCCTGGTTTGGAGAGCTCCTCCAGGACAATTTCTAAACTACCAGGAGTTATTTGGAGGAACACGCCAAACTTATTTGTCTCCACTTTTGCAATTGAGATCTCTGAATATGTGTGAGTGTGGATATTACCACCTTCATCAGTGGTAGCCGTCACAGTAAGGGCGTCAGCTCTCTCGTTGCCTTCAAGTTCGATGTCGGAAGGGACCCACTGAAAGTGAATGTGCCTTTCAGTAATTCGATGGATGATATTTAAAATGTTAATGCTCATTAAGTCACCTACTTGCTTCTAGCTTGATAGGTGTTGTAAAGAGACACGACTATCCATTAAACTAGCCCTTCTTTTCCACGCCGACTCCCTATGAGAGTGGGCCAGTCCATTCATTCAACGGGTAAGATAAGAAGATAAGATTTGTGTTGCCAAATTTCATTTGCTACTAAAATTTCAAAATTAAACTTTCAATTATTTTAAAAGAAAGTAATTTCATATGCATTTTTAATTGTAACATTAATTTAATCTTGAAATGAAACTTTTACCAACTGAAATATGTTAAAGTGTACGCTATTGTAACTATGATTACATTTCAAAGAGAAGTCGCCAATTTCCAAAATTTGTCTGACGATGAACCTAATTTAACGAGAAGTCGCCAATTGCCAAAATTTGTCTGACGATGAACCTAATTACTATTCCATTGAATATTAACTATCTTCAAATAATACCATGCATTAGAACAGTATATGAACATACCTAATCAATATTTTATGAAGCATATCTTTTTATATTGTAGCTTGTGAAGGTCGCGGTACGAACCTGCGACGTTTGAGCTAGTAGCCGAGCGATATACCGTCCGAGCAAAAGGGACCCTTCAGCTCGAAGGATATAATGTAGCTTATAAGGCTGACCTACAATATAAATCTAGTTCTAACATAATAAAATATTTGTATCCTGTACAGCTTGCAATTCTTATAAACATATTGAACAACATTTCATAAAATAATTACATTCGTAAATGATTGGTTTTTATTTGCATAAAAAATTTTATATGCCAGCTATTATTGCATTTACTAATAAATAGATTTTCAGCTCCCGAATAAGAGACACAACTACTTCCCCGCTTAAAATTTCCACTCTTTTTCCCTCGGAGCAAAATTTTTTTCCACACATCTTCTTATCTTACCCGTTGAATGAATGGACTGGCCCACTCTCATAGGGAGTCGGCGTGGAAAAGAAGGGCTAGTATCCATTAAAATCCATATGTCGTTAAAATCGGGAATATAGGAATCGGCCAGCTATGGGCCCTTGTGGATTGCTAAAAGTTTCGACCTATACACGGAACAGAAGTTTGGATTTCAAATCCGGAGATCTAATGTTTCTTCAGAAGTCACTACATGTACTCCGCTGCCAGCTGCGCCAAGTCTTAAATAGTACACATTATGTAGTAGTTTGTTTAATAAGTTGGTCAATGTAATTTCACACCTCATCTTCATGAATTTGGGCTAATATTTTATTCTTATTTTATTAGTTTTGTGAATATATTTTTGATTTTATTTTTCCATTATGTCTTACCAGGATTCATGTTTGCAAGCAGTATTGATGAAGCAGGTTTTCGGTTTTATTTTTGTTTTTAATTAAACATATAGAAATCAGACCAATTGTTCTTGATAAAATGTTAATATTGCACTAATATCTTATCATTCATACAATTTGCATTAAAAAAAACTTAACAAATTTTCAACTGAAAAAATGATTTTTTAAAACTGACTTTGAAGAAGCCTTTTAATCTGCTTGAAGTTTTTAATCCATCTTTTAGTCTGGCGATCCTAGGCAGCTATCTAGTTAGAAACCATCAACTGAATATAGGTATTTATTTGTGCATATTAAGGTAATTAGTGAAAAAGAATCATTTTTTAAATATTGTCCCAAGTAATTTGCATATTGTATTGTAAATATTTATTAGATAATCATAACATTTTAAATCATCATATTTCACTAAGTATTACAACTATGGAAATAAACACTTCACAAGAAATAGTTTTCCTAAAATCTGATAAAGCTCTATCCCCCCCTTATGAAACACACACCACTATAAGAGTCTGATTCCCCTACAAGACTGTTTATATTCTGATGTCTTCAATCTTCAAATCAGATGTTCTTTCAAGTCTCACCACTTCCTCTTTGAAATAGTGCAAATATTCGATGGAACATTTGGAGATATTGTACAGTAGGTACTTTGACGGATTGTGGATAGCAAATTATATAGGGTAGCAGTTGCATTGATTTAATTGAATAGCAATAAGGAAGTTAAAAATTTACAATGGAGGTTTTAATGGGTGGAATCACATGTAGGCATGTATTTCATTATTATGAGCATATTGCACATATGGGTTTTATTGGACTAGAGTTTCTTGAAGATTTTTCCAGAAAAATGTGTAATGAAATGTAGTTTTGCAATTTTAAGATCGTTAGTATAACATTTCTGATATACCAACGAATACAACAGTTGCCATTGTTCTAAGTTATTTGTGGAGCCTAACTTGTATTTTCTTCATATATGTTTTGGCAATCAAGCCCTAAATTTTATATGCATATGTTAGCATTAGACAAATAATCTGCTTAAAGAAAATAATTTTGTTGATGAAGATGCAAGTCGATTTTTTTCAATTAAGAAGATAATAACGTTTTCGACCAAAATTTGTCCGTTCTACATTTTAAATGATTTTTTAAAGGTAAGTTTATATTGTTCATAATGAGTTTGAGGTATTTGTGTCCTCTTTACCCAGGTAAGACTGCTATCAAAGAAGAATTCTTTACAATTGAAACCTTTTCCAAACAGTTTTTCTTGGATTTTATTAGTTAGACTTTTATGAACGCCCTGATTGTTTAGGATCATTTCAAGTTCAGTGTAATTATTTTGTAGTCTTCTGATGCAAATCTTTTCAAAAAAATATCCATTGTTGTTCAAGAAAGCGTATAAGTTTTCTGATAGTTTAGGATTTTGTTCCAGTTTTGTAAACATAAGTAAGTGAGAGATTTTCCGGAAGAAGGGAAGTACTGAAGTTGGAGACAAATGTTAAAGAATTCAGTAAAAGGAGGAATTGCTTATATATATCAGATTTTTTGGCATTTTAGTGAAAATGCCATCCAAGTTCTGGTGTTTTTGGTATTGATCTTTTTAGTGGTGTTTTTCATTTTCGCTGGAGTGGTTACTTTGATGCTGTTGAGTTGTTTAGAACTACTGATGTATTATCTCACAGCTTTGTAGATCTTAGAGATGCGCTATTTTACAAGGCTCTGCATTTGACTGGAAAGGAATTTTTAGAAAGTATTTGAAGTTTTTTTTAATAGATGTGTTTAATATCCTGACTTATCTAACAATCCATTTTGGATATCCTGACTTATTATTACGAATTTGCAACATTACTTTCATGAGCAGTAAGTCTCCAGGTAAAAAAGATAGTTTCATAGACAGCTCTAATGGATCTGTTAACAGATGATCAATGACTTAGTCTTGGCATAAAATCCATCAGATTCAAATTCTAGTCCTTTGTTCTAGAAGCTTTGCTTTGTTATGGAAACTACAAAAAGCTATGAGGAATCGAGTAGTGGGCGAATTTCCCCATTAAATTATCTAAGTACTTTGTATCACCACAATTGTTTATTAGTGATTTGCTGCTTATGTGTTCCTGATTTCTGCAAATGCTAATTAGTGTACACTTAGTCTGTGTTTTGTTACCTGTGCTTCATGATTTTTTAAAATGAATAATGCATCATTGTCCCTTAATGAGCCTATTGAATTCCTCACTACACACTCAACCAGAAGAATTTTTCTGTAATTCATGAATACCATGAACCATATATTTAACATTATAAAGGAATGTCTATTTTGATGATTATAAACAATTTATTAATTTCGAATGATTATTCAATTCTTAATAACTCAAAGTTAATTAAATAATTATGTAAATATTATTCTTATTATTGATTTTTAAAAAATTGAACTGTTTCCAAGTCACAATGAGCCTTTATTGCCATTGTGCAAATTTAAATGTTTGTTAAAAAATAAAATACTTTCCATTGAATTAATCTCAAAGTTAATAGTACTCTTTAGACTTATATGTAAAAAAGATGTATGTAATTTATATATTATGCATCACTATTTTATGATGAATTGAGTTGACATTGAAGATGTATAGTCTCAAAAAGTAATAAGAACATGGATGCTGTTTTTTTATTTATCATAAAATATTTACGATACAGTAAACTTATTCTAAAATAAAATATATTTTTTCATTTAAAACAGGCATTTGTTTCTTTGTCAATAAACAAATTTCTTTTACATACTCAACTTTAGTTCCTTTGCAACATTTTCTGGAGTACAATAATGTTGTGAAGCATGACACATAAACATGGTTATTCTGAACCCAAACTATTGCATAGTTACTCAGTTTCATTGATTTGTTAACAAAGAAAAAAATTGTGCACATATGTAGCATTTCTATACAAATCCAATTTTCAGCAAGTATAAAGCAGTTTATCTGTTTTTTAATAATTCTTTTCTGCATTTTTTTCTTCTTTTTTACTGAATTTATTACTATAAAATTCATTATACATAAAATAAGCATTTTTTTAAATAAAAATATATGAACCTAAAATACATTTTATAAATAGTTTACATTTTGTGATGTAACTACAATATTAAAATTCTAAATTGCTAACATATATTAAAAATTGAACTGTGCTGTTTCCCAGTATCTATTTCAATACAACTCCTTTCTTCTGAATAAACCATGAGCATACAATGTGTAATAACAGCAAGTTTAAAGGAATTCTTAGAAAAAAAATTTCAATAAAAGAGAAATGATGGGGTCAGAAAGATGCTACATGTGTGCTTGAGGGTTAATAAGTTTTTATAAAATATCAATAAAATATATACAAAATAACATAAAATGTTAAAAATATATATAAACAATATTTTTTGGTCCAGTAATGCACTTCTTGATAAGTAGTACACATGAAAACTTATTAACATTTACAACATATGCTATTTTAAGGATTTACCATACAATTTGTATTATATGTGCCTGAAATTTTTGGGTTACAAACATTGTTTGATGGTGTTGCTGAAATAAATATTTAACCATAAATATTTTTTTTAAAAATAACAATGCTCAAGAAAAAATGTTACAATGTACTTAGCAGATATGAATTTTACTTTTGAAAGTTCAGTAATACATCCATGAGGGACAAAAATCTATTGCTGTTTTCAGAATCAGTTCTTCATTGAATTTTGAATTTCAGTATTTTTTATTGCATTTGCATTAAAATTAAGACAATTTAAACCTTTTTCAGAGGATGCTTTAGGTGATTTACTTCGAAATCCCATTGAGCCAACCATTTTCATCCACTTAATATCCTTCTTTTTGTTTCTAATTGGTATGTTTCAGACAATTCTTATTCAAGATGAATTCCCAAAGTAAGAGATTTATTAGCCTAAGATGCTATGTTACATATATCACAGAGGGCAGCTATGGCATAAGCATTGGGCAATATCAGTCGAGTCTTTGAAAAAATAAAAATAAAATAGGATATGTTAACTATATTACAATCCTATCAAAATAGGATAAGTCAACTATATGACAATCCTATTATTTACCAGTAATCTGTTCTCCATTTTTTATTTCTTTCTTCCTCTAGCCCCAACAAATGCATTGATATATCAGTTTTGAGTGCTGCTTCATGTTTGATGCATAATTGTAACCAATTACAGAATTGCAGAGGAATGTTATATATATATATGCACACATAGCTAGTGAAAACATATATAAGATATTAACAATGCTAGAACCCAAAGGACCAATCATTCTCATAATTCCAAATTCAAAACTTCCCACTAGGTTTTCTGTATACATTTATTACAGTCGTGTGATGTTAAAAATTTTTTTGGTAACCTGCACCACCGTAAGTGTTGTTAAAGAGTAAAAATCATTTTAATTTTGCTGCCGATGAGTAATAAAATGGGAGATTTCATGCTACCCAGCAATTTTTAAAGTAAGCAACCTAGAAGCATATGAGGTTCTATATCACAGTTCATCTGGAAAATGCAGTTGAGGCGTGATGGTGGTGGTGAGCACTGCTAAGCATGCCATGTAGGACTGGAATCACTTTCACTCCAGAGATGTCAGCCAAAATGTTCTGAAATTCAAAAACCTGAGTTTAGTGGATAGAAAATGTATCTAGTTGTGACTTAAGCATTGTATATACTTAAGTTTGGTCAGACTTGTATACATTATTTGGATGGAATTATTTCTATATATCTGATAAAAAGAATTTTAATAAAAATAATTTTAAATCCACTCATAATAAATAATACTTAATAAGCCAGAAAGAGTACCCCCACCCATTTTCACATCTATATTCATAATATGAATTTTTGTGCTATTTGGTTTATTACAAAAAAAAATGCATTTTTTGTTGCTGTCTTTTTGATAAACCATAGGCAAAATTTATCATAAATCTACAATAATGGGATAAAGACTATATATCAAATTTCATTTATGAATACATTAATTAAAAATATTTTAAACATTATATTTTATACTAAACATAAATTAAGCTATCTGCCTATTTCGTTGATTACTTTACAGCATATTATCAAAAAGATCCTTCCTATACTATATTAAAAGTCAAAAAGTAAGCTTTTCAATTATATAGTTTTTGTATGTGTGTATGCTTGTGAGTTAAAAGTAGACAAATAGAGCCTGACATTTTATTAGTTATAATGACACTTTATAGGTTAGAATCTTTTACAACTTTTATTTACTTTGTAAGAGGAATAAGCCAAGAGAAAACAACATAATTATTAAGATATTCAATTGTAGTGAATCTTCAAGTTTTAAACTTTCTCAAATTCAATAAAATTAATTATAGAATTTTGTCAGTCTATTTGCGAATAAAATATAATATGATGGCATCAAATGAATGAAAATTGGTATATAGTTTTAACACAAAAATTGCAGATTTCTATGAATGATTCTTCTACATGAAATCTGACAATAGACAGTAGATAATTCATTTACATGCATATGAACACATGATAACTGAAATCTGCAATGATTAAGACTAACAGAATTTGGTAAATGGTTTTATCATAAAAAATATTTACTTGTAATAAACTTTAATTCAAAGATGCCAGAGAAGCTAATTAATCTTAGAGATGATGAGATGGTCAGCAGTACAAGAAGGTCAATAGTTGATCAGTCGATATATTTGCGTATATAAACTAAAAAGTTGAGAAGAGGGTACTTTTGTTGGCTCAAGAGTAAGTATTAAGAATAAATTCTAAAAGTTTTGCTTAGTTAATACTGGAAAGTAGCAACATCAATAGAAATGTCTGCTAAAGAAAAATTACTGGGGTAATTTTTTTAAAAGGTAAATAATTTATTATATCAAAATAAAGATAGACAAAAATGAATACAGATTTTGCATTATAAAAAAAAAGGTGAAAATTTTACAAAGGAAAAGTTATTATTATTATTATTATTTTACCTCCACAGTAGCTTGATTTTCTGCTTGAAGAAGAATTGGTTTGCGAAGAGACATTATTCCTACAGCTAAAACTGCAATTAAATAGAAACCCATATTTAAAAATTACAAAAAAATATTACATTTATAAAAATTATGAGAATTTATATGTAAGAAAAAAATATCTCATTTTGATGAAGATCAATTTTAACTTCGAAAGAAAAAAAATTATTTTTATGCTAGATGATGTTTTATTATTGATCTAAAATGATTAATGATCTTACAAAACAATATTGGAGCTAATTTTCAATATATGACCCATGTTGTGATACTTTCATATGTTATGAAATATACAAATAATGAATCCATTATTTATTTTTGAAATCACTATGATATATTTATAAATAGAGAAAGATAAAGAAATAACAAATTAGAAAATCAAAGTCAATAAGAAGAAATACTTTGGTGTCTAAAAGTTTAGGTTACAAACTTTAAGTGAGAAATTTGTTATAGTGAATTAACCGAGTAAAAATTCATTTATTGTATAAAATATTAACTACACTCATCTAATACTTTTAGAAAGCTAACAATAAGCATAATTAAAATACTTTTTAAATTTATTATTCAAATGAGATATCTAATATTTTCAAAACTCTACGATTTATGCAGATTATGCCACTTTGCACAATTTAACAAGTTTTATAATGAGTTTTCATGCTGCAAACTAGTTAACAGCCTGCTAGTTATTGTTGATCAGAATTTGTAACAAATTACATTCATGCAAAAGTAAAACTTTCAGTCTTAATAGAGGGTTTACATCACATTAAGAATCTTTGAAAAGCATCACCAGCAAGTTTTCTTTGGGGGGGGGGATGCTGTGATTCGATGATATGACTGATTACCCTTTGGCAAATATCTTTTACAAGAAAGCCACTAGCAGAATTTCATGTGATCTTGCAAATTTGTCCATAAAAATAAAACGGTTATAAATAATTCTACTTAAAATATTTGAATAAGAATCAAGAAGCTTATCAGTATATGATTCTGCATTCACAGAACCCATATTAAAGACAAGCAGAAGTACATGCCACTCTATATGTTCTATATGTGAAAATTCAATTCACATTGAAGTGATCAATTCCTTTTTTATTGGTGAGATGCCACCAGTCATTGAGACCATTTAAGTTGATTAAGTGCAAACAATTTCTCCAGAAATTAGTATTCCTATTACAATATGAAGGCCCCAAGAGGAAAGCTATTAGTTCACTATAACATAAATGTTTAATATCACTAATTAATCAGTTGCTTGGGTCATTAGCAGGATTGTAGAAGCCCTGTCATAGTGAGAATATCTATAGTGTAAAAATGGTTCCAAATCCTTCAATAATCAATAATCAACATTTTAAACATTTTTCACGACTAATTTATGCCTGCTTGATTAGCAACATGCATTACTAAAGACTAAACTTTTCCAATAAATCATTTTTGCTGTAATCAGCCAATCTTGACAATTCTCTGCTAAGAATTGTTCTTCCAAAAAGAAATGTCGAATAGGAAAATAAACCAGTTTGACAATTTCATTAAGAAACATTATTTTTAAAGTTTAGAAAAGTAATGTAAATAAGATATTAATTAACATAAGATAATAATTAATTAACATAAGATATTAATTTTTAAAAAGTGACAGCTATTTTGAACAATTGTGAAAAGTGTGGTTATAATTTAATATTTAGGCACAAATATGCAAATATTTAATTTTTACATTATTTTTGTAAAATCAATTTCCTCTTTTGTCCCAATATTAATTGAATTATAAACATCACTTACCAACAATTATCTCTGTTGTGTCATATGCCAGCATACAGTCCCACAATTGCAGGATTTGGTCAGTTGCTAAGCAACCAGAGAATGTTTTAATGATCCACTTGATGGCAATTTTCAGTCTATAATGCAAAAATTTGTCAATTTATATTTATTGAAACAAACCAATTTCTTTTCAAAATTAACACAGAAAATTTAACATTTTGTTCTAAAAATCCATAGAAATAACTTTTAAAATGCAATAGAATTTTATTAATTGAAGCTTGAACCCACTTAAACAGCAACTTCAATTAAAAAATATTCATTAAAATTTAAATACACTTTTGTTGCAGCATTTTAATAAATTACTGAACAAAACTTTAAATTATTAGAAAAGAATGCTAGTATTTTCACTTTGCTCACAGACAATAAGAAAATGCATCAATTTGTATCACAAACAAAGCCCTGTTGAGAATAAGTTTGCTAAAGAGAAAGCTAAATTTTTATCATATATAATAGTAAAAAAGATATTCATCTCACTGCTACTTTGGAGAATGGTGAAAAATAACAAAACATAGACTACTTTTATTTTATTTTACAACATTTAGTATTTTATAAACTGTAGCACATTTTATGAGAAAAAATTTATCCTCATATTAGTATAATATAATGTTCAATATTTTGTATGCAGTGAAAATATTATAACAATATTGTATAGCATCTTATGTTATTAGTCATTATAATGATAGAAAAGACAAAATTAACTTAACAAAAATATGAATATACTAGCCGCCTTTGGCGACCAGTCGGTTCGCCAGTATCAATGCTCACTAAAATTTTCTTATAATATTTTATGTAGCTGTGTCTCATAACAGGTTTTTCATCAAAATATTTTTTAACCAAACAAATTTTGATAATCATATAATTCATTGAGAGTATTATTTAGTATTATTTTCTTCAGATGTTCTGTTCATTGTACTACTCATCTTTCTCTTTCTATCCGAGCAATGATTGTCCCGGAATTGATATTTTACTTAAATCGTGGAGAGAAAGGACTAAAATTCTACGTTTTTATACAATGAGATTCAAATTTTCATAAATGCAAACACACTTAACAAATAAAGACGCAATTGGTTTTCAAGAGATGCGAAAGTTTAAAAACAGCTTGGAAAACGCTGCGCACAGATGAAATAATAGTGAAACTCACACACACCCTTCTTTTCTTTTTTCCTATCCTTTTTTTCTTTACAACTTTTCTTTCTACAAACCCTTTTTCCCTTTGTTATTCTTTTTTTTCTTCCCTGCCCAGATTTTATTTCGAGCAGGCATAGATTAAATATTCATACAGACTAATAATAAAATCAACTATTTTCTTTCTTTTTTAAACATCCCGTTATCTATGAATGAAAACCAACTGACTTCGCGCATTTCTTTCTAAACAAATCATAATTTATTACTTCCTGCTATCTTACTCAGATGGTGTGGGGGAAGGAAATGCAGATTTTGGGCGGGAAAGTAAGAAAAGTGTCATTTTAACTATTTTCCTCGCAGTTTTTTCATTTTTTCTCTCCATAAGAACCATCCTCGTGTCTTAATGAAATTATATTTAAAAAATTAGCCGAATCGGTCGAGCCGTTCTCCAGTTTTGCGCTTAGCAACGCATTTCGAGCTGCATTTTTATTATAATAGACTAGCCGCCCTTGGCGACCAGTCGGTTCGCCAGTATTAATGCTCGCTAAAATTTTAATGTAATATTTTATGTAGCTGAGTCTCATAACAGGTTTTTCATCAAAATATTTTTAAACCAAACACATTTTGATAATCATATAATTCACTTATAGTATTATCTTCTTCAGATGTTCTGTTCATTGTACTACTCATCTTTCTCTTTCTATCCGAACAATGATTGCCCTCAAATTGATATTTTACTTAAATGGTGAAGGGAAAGGTCTAAAATTCTACGTTTTTATAGAATAATGAGATTCAAATTTTCATAAATGTAAACACACTAAATAAATAAAGACACAATTGGTTTTCAAGAGATGCGAAAGTTTAAAAACAGCTTGGAAAATGCCTCTCACAGAGGAAATAATGGTGAAGGACACACTTTTTTCCTTTTTCTATCCTTTTTTTATTTACTATTTTTCTTTCTACAAACCCTTTTTCGCTTTGGTATTCTTTTTTTTTCTTCCCTGCCTAGACTTCATTTCGAGCAGGCATTAGATTAAATATTCATACAGACTAATAATAAAAGCAACTATTTTCTTTCTTTTTTAAACATCCCATTATCTATGAATGAAAACCAACTGACTTCGCGCATTTCTTTCTAAACAAATGATAATTTATTACTTCCTGCTATCTTACTCGGTGTGGGGGAAGGAAATGAAGATTTTTGGCGGGAAAGTAAGAAAAGTGTCGTTTTAGCTATTTTCCTCGCAGTTTTTTTTCATTTTTTCTCTCCATAAGAACCATCCTCGTGTCTTAACGAAAATATTGAAATAAAAATTATCCGAATCGGTCGAGCCGTTCTCTAGTTTTGCGCTTAGCAACGCATTTCGAGTTCCATTTTTATTAATATAGAATATATATATATATATATGTGTGTGTGTGTGTGTGTGTGTGCGTGTGTGTGTGTGTGTGTGTATAATTTCAAAATAAAAAAAACTGAAAAGAAATACCCCCTCCCCCTAGAAATGTATAAGAAAGGATGCTGTTGTTGGAATTTTAGACAAAAAATTATGACACTGGAAGTTCAGGCAAAAAAGTTTCTGCATTTGAAATTTGCAGTCAACTTACTAAAGCCTTTACGTTCATTTTGAATCCTACAGAGATGCAGTCTGTACCAGACTCTACAACTTCTAAGTTCAAATTAGCTTCTAATAAGCACTATCTTTTTTCAAAAATGATGAAAAACGTGTTTGAAACAAGACATTGAAATCAAGACAGTTCACAAGAAATGTTTAAATGAGCTAGATACAATTTCTATCTAGTAGAATTGAGAAAATTGAGCCTGATATCTGATAAACCTTCAATCAATTTTGCAATTACTTAGAATAATTATGCATTTGCATATGCAATTTACATTTTTAGCTTTCATCATTTCTTTATATTTTTATCTGCATTGCTTATTTTTATTTATTTAATAATTTCATCTAGATGTGAATTACATGAAATATTTTTTTATTTCAAATAATAAAGCAGAGCAACTTACGGATAAATGTCATGTGTAGAGAAATGATAAGCAAGTTGAGGTTCTACTTCGTCCAGCAAAGTTTCAAAGGACAAGGCTAAAGATAGAATTCCCTAAAAAGAACAAGTCATAATTCAAGCTATGCAACCTCGTTTTAACAAGGTGTGCCTATTTTCTGTGTTTTAGTTTAGTTCCATTATAATAACATTGTGTTTCTTCAAAACAAATCATAATATATCAAAATTGAGTTAAACTTGCATTTTACTATTAAAATTGTTGACAAAATAAATACAGAAAATTTTCAATTGGGATTTGTAATGAAATAACCAACAATGGATCAATGTGATCAAATAACCAATATAGCTCTGGCTTGAAGACAGAATAAGAAGTTTAATTATACAGCAACAAAACAGAAATTCCTAAATCATGATTCAGAATTATATAGGCACATAAATTTAATAATTATTTTAAAAAAACACATTTTGATTCATCAAGCTTTTCTGAACTTTTTACCACTATGATGTTATTTTCAACTGTTTTGGTTCACCTAGCTACAGCAGAGAGAGATTTTTATAGCTAAGATTATATTTGAAGAATTTCACGTGGAAAAGTTTCATTATCCAGTAACACTGTCATGTGAAATCCTTTGACTGTAATTCCGAGATAAAGATACATTTTTTCTTTTTCTAAAATGGAAACTTGAAACACAAAATTGTAATTTGCTGTACTTTATTAAAATTATAAAATGCCTAAAACTCAAGCATTGATATTATTATGAATGATCAAACATCTAACGAAATGAAGGGTTTTTAAAATTAGTGATAGTGATAAGTTGAATCTTCTACTGACCCTTAACTCACATATGGTCAAGAAACTTAGTGACAGTTAAATTTAATAAGAGAAACTGACAATCCCATCACAATGATCCAGTTAGTGAAATTATAACTAAAGTGAACCATTTAAAAGCTCTTAAGGAATATTAATGCATTAAAAAGAAGAAAAAGTGAAAAGAGACCTGTGGGTGAGACGACAAGTTATGCAGCCGAAAGAAGTACCTCACGTACAGTTCGCGGAAGACATGATATAGAGTGATGGGATCTTCATAAATATAACATAGAGGTGCCACTATTCAAAGAGAAGAGATGCAGCAAGTTATGGCAAGAATTACATCGAAAAAAGAGACAATTTAAACTAGCAACATTGTTAAGATCCTTACCATACATAGAAAATCCATGGAATGGGATGACACCGTTGGGTGGGTAAGTGACAGACAAATGGGTTCCTTTTACTATGGCTTTTGGAGGGTTTGCAGAACTGATATCGAAGTGAGAAATTAGAGAAGTGTCCCGAGAGAAAACTAATAATATCTGATAATAAAAAAAATTGAGGTTATATGAAAAAAGAAATAAAATTACATAAATAAAGGTAAAAATTCATAAATAATTTACATACTAAAGAAGCATAACCTTTTTTTTAAAATCATGTCCTAAATCTTTAGGAAGCTTTTAGTAAAGATTCATATTGTATTTAGTTTTTACCTAAATAAAAAAAATGGCCTGTACAAATTAAGACAAAAAGATACATCAATGTTTATTAGAAATCCTCCACATTGATCAACACTAAAAACCAAATTAAAACCGGTAAATAAAATATTTCATACAAATTTCTATGTACATAAATTAGGGGGAATTACTCATGGATTCATAAAAATATAGACTTATTTTAATTCTTTGGAATAATTGAAAGTCTTCAGATAAATACATGTGGATCCAACATCTACCATTCATTAAATTGCAGGTGGGCTTTCCCCAAATATAATATATATTTTTATATACTAGCTACCCAGGAAGACTTCGTATGGTCTAAAATTATTGGCCTGTTGCAGTCTAATAGAAAAAATAAATTTAAAAAACGTGTTTTACAGTAATCACTTTATTTATTGAGTTATATCTTAATGATAAACAACGATTACTTACAAAAATAAGTTTTCTATTTTGCACATTCAAAGACTCAAGTAATAATGTAATTATATTTTCATTGTAATGCTTCAGAGAACACGATATTTTTTTGTTTGATTACTTGGTGCATAAAGAAATAAAGCAGACAGTTTTCCAACGCAGGAGCAGGCAACATACAACTATACATGAGAAAAGCATAGGTTTTCAAGATTAATGCCACAAAAACTCAACCATTGACCCTAGGAATTATGGTACTTCAGTTGGTACCATTGGGATGTGAGTTATCAACATATCTTCCCCCTTATATTTTCCCTTTAAAATGGTTGGTTTGATCTTTTTTCTTCTTCTTTACTCTTCTTTCTACAAACCCTTTTTTTTTTCTTCCTTATTCTTTTTTTCTTCCCTGCCCAAACTTTATTTTGGGCAGGCGTAGATCAAACATCCATACAGCTTAATCAAATTGAAGGCATACTAAAGATAATCTTAACACTCCTTTCTTATATTTTGATTGACTTCAAATGTTTGACAGCTAGAGGGACAATGTTTTAAATTTTTAAGCAAATGCGTGAATTTTCTACGCGTTAAAGTAACGAAAGTTGGTGAATTTATTTAAAAATTTCCTTTATTCTGTTTTATTTTAATTCAAAGGTACTTCAGAATGAACCCGAAGAAACCGATTAATTAACATTGTTTAATTTTATATGCGTCTAACACTAAGAAAATAAAAGGAATCGTTTAACATATAAATCTTTTCACAAATAAAATAAGCACATTAAGAGATTTTCATATTGCCTTTATGCATAAAAAAGAATTTTTATCTTTAAGAACAACAACAACAACAAAAAAACTTTATATTAGTACACAATCAAAAGAAACATTAAAAAATGAAACATCTTTAATAATCAAAATGATATAAATTGTACAAAATGATATTCACTGCTGTTTGGAAGAATGTGTTTTAAATCAGTATTAGCTGTAAAAAAGCAATTATTTTCTTTCTTTCTTTCTTTTTTAAATTCCTGTTTTCTAAGAATATAATGAATATAAATGAAAACCAACTGACTAGGCGTATTTCTTTCTCAATAAACCAAAATTTATTACTTCCTACAGTCTTACTCATTTGGTGGGGGGAGGGGAAGGAAATGATTTTCGGCGGGAAAGTAAGAAAAGTGTCATTTTAACTGTTTTCCTCGCAGTTTTTTCGTTTTTTCTCTCCATTAGAACCTTCCTCGTGCCTAAACACACACACACACACACACACATATATTAAGCGGAATCGGTCTAGCTGCTTTCTATTTTTGCGCTTCACAACGCATTCGGCAATTCATTTTTATTTATATAGATTTACAAAAATATTTTAAAATTTAGATACTATCTATCACAGTCGGATCATCTTTGAAATTAATAAAATGTCTAATAAGAAAAGCATATTGGGGACCATACTCACAACAGATATCAACCAACTCGTAAATGACATTATATATCAATAAATGTGATGTAAAGTTTTAGAGAGAAATGATTTCAGATCAAATTTTTACAGTTCTTATGAATTTTTTTTTAATAATTTGGAAAGAACATCAGATAAGAAAGAATTGCATTCATAACTGATTGACCATTGCACTAAAAAAGTTGACAACTTATTTAATTTGCTTTTTAGACTGAAAAGCGATTAAGATTTCTAAAAAGAGGCAGGCAAAGCTTTTCTAATTAGCATGGGGATTTAAGAAATCGTATTTTTAAGCATGAGCATTAATTTAAATAATATTAATTATTTTATGCATTATAGAGTTTAAGCACATGAAAATACCTGATAAAGCAAATCTTCAAATACAAAATATTGATCATCATTGGAGGCTGTTAAATGAATATCCTGGGAAACAAGAAGACTTAATATTAGAATTTGGCAATGTATATATTAGAATTTGGCAATGTATACAATTAGCATATGAAATGGATTTAATGAAAAAAAGAAAGCTCTGAAAAACTTGATCCCATTAAAAACACTTGTTTGTTATATTCCAATGCTGTTTTAAATACATACTCTAATTTCTCTGACTTTCAGGTTCAGGTTGTAAAGATGGAATTAAGCAATAAATCTTCAATCAGTTCTTGATAGATTACTCTAAAATTAATTACAATAGCATATTCTCAATTACAATTTAATTATCAAATAATCATCTTTTTTTTTCAATTTGATTTGATTCTTTTAATGAGGCTCCATCTGGTTAAAAGTTTCAGAAAAACCAAATTTAAAATTCTATTCCATTTACAACAATGAATTATAAATTAAAGACTAAACACAAGAATGAAATAAAAACAACAGATTTTTTAAAGGCAATTTTATTAATACATTAAAAGTGAAATTTTTATTTTAAATTATAGCATCAAAAAAAAAACATAAAAAAGATTAAAATGAAATCTGTAATGCATATTTCTATGTGTCATGTCAGAGCATAATTTCTTGAATGGCCAAGCACCACATGCTTGTATAAGTTAAATTATTATTACATTTATTTTAGTTGTTTCATTGAATGAGTCACTTTAGTATTGCAAATTATCAAAAAAAAAAAAAAAAACTTTGTCTTGCATTTATTGTTTAAAAAAATATCACATTTCCTATTTATTTCATTTAATCATATGCTCAAAATAACATTCTCTGGATTTTATTTGCTGTAGTATTTAACTTATTTTTTTAAAAATCAGAGCTTTTGTAAATGCAATGGCAACACATTATTAAAAGCTGATTTTTTTAAAGATTCTTGTGCAGATAATAAAATTTTTATTTTTCCTCCACCAATTTTTGTTGATGCTAAAAACCTCATCTCAAAAATAGCATGTTCTGACATAATAACTTGTGAGTTAGATAACAGTAATTGCAAGGGAACTAAACTACTGTGAATTACCAGATTCATTGAAATGTTTTTCTTTTGACCCCAAGATTCACAATTAAAAAAAGCCAGTATTTTAGCTTACTAATGAAAGACAACCTTTAAAAATATTTTCTTAGTTACAGTTATTTATAAAACAACAACAACAAAAACAAAACAAAGGGAATTTTTATAGAAGGGGCAAAAATAAAATGTAGTAGATTCTACTTATTTAATTTTTAGTATAATTTTAATGCCATTATACAGATAAATTTGTGATTAAAACTATTTATTTGTATCTTCATTTATAATATCTAAAATCTACTTTAATAAAATGAATAATTTCTTTAAAATTATTATTATTATTATAACTCCATCAAAGATGTTTCTAGTTCTGTTGCAAAATATTTCATTTCAGAATGTTTATAATAACTCCATCATCAACTAATCGATTAACTCTTTTCTCCCAAATTAAAAAAGAGTCAATATGAAATTTAGAAAAACTCAATTAAGATAATTAACTATACAAGTTCCAAGCTCTACATCTGCAACTGTAACCAAATTCATACAAGTTTCACTTTTGCAATTTATTATTTTTCAAACACACACACAAAATTAAGAGCATGAAATATTTTTAATATTACTTGCATCATCTGCTACTAAAATAATTATCCCTGAGCATTTAAGAAGCATTCCTACAAAAATTTGAACACATTGCAGTAAAAAAAAAAAAAAATGGAACAAAAAAACTGCAGATGAGATGAACTAAGATTACAGGGGGGGGGGGATCTTTCTTGCAGACATAAACTTGGATAATTAAATCATATAATTTTTCAATAAAAGCAATTTAATAAATTTCAAATACATAATATATATATTAGTATAAATATCACTTTTGCATTAACAGAAAAAATTATCTTTAGAGGAAATAGATCAAAATAAGTTCTCAAATCCTTTTCTTTCATAACTAGTTTAAAAAGTTCTCAATCTAATTTAGCACCTTTGCCATAAATAAAAGGGAAGATACCATTATAATAAAATGAAAAAATAATAATAAATTACAAGCATACAGGAAAAACTAATTGATAATTATTTTAAAATGTATCTGAAAACCTTTTAAAAACTCACCTTAAAAATTAATTTGTCAATGAGTAAATCATGTTGAAACACACAGGATTTTAAATGCTTGAAATTTAGCTTATGCTATAGAGAGAAAAAGTAAATAGAAATGCATACATTACTTACAAATAATAAATTATTTTTTACATGAAATAATAAGAAAAAATCTTCATTATTGAAACAAAAAAAGATATATTTAAAATTTTATTATAAACATTGTAACAGAAAAGTTAAGATAAAAAAAGAATTGTGTTCAGAGATTTTCTTCACTTATTATATCTTAAAGTAAAATAAAACAAGGAAATAGTTCTCAAATCAAAATAAAAAATATACACATTTTTATTATATATATTGAATAAAGGAATACAAAAATCTCCATATTTACAATTTAGTTTTTGTTAATTTTCTTTTTCTCCCATACCTTTGTAAGAGAACAGCATAAAAATTGAGAAACCATATTGTAAAAATGAAAAATTGCTTTTATAATAAAAGTAAATTAATGAAAAACTAAAGGAGCATTTCTATCATTAGTATAAAGTTCAAATTTTGGATTCAATTGATTGTTGGCTTTTAATAATATTTGATTCAATGGTATGTTAAGATGTTTCACCATTAGCTGTCTGAAAAGTTATGTAATTTTTTTTTCCATGCAAATTTTAGTAACTAAAAATATAATTCAAACACTAACTGAAAAATAACTAAGATTAAATTATTAAAATTGTTGATGAGAAAAAGTATTAATTTTTTTCCTTCTTCCCAATTGCAGCAAAATAACTAGGGCAAATAAGGAAATTAGGAGCAAGCATGGTGCATTACCTGAATGCAGTTGCCAAGGATTATATTTAAAATAAAAGTACAATCCCTTCTCTCAGTCTTCAGACTAAAAGGCCATACTATAAGCAGTTGAGAAAAACTTATTTTTTTCACTATATGGATATTCATTCAAACTTAGCTTTTTAAAACAAAAAGTATTATACAACAGAAGAAAAAAATTTCTTTGATTCATTGAAGAAAAAGGAAGGTATCCCTTATAGCAATTACCATTTTAAAAATTAAGAAAGGAAGAAAGACAAGAAAGAAATGTCAATGGAATAAATATATAAACATTTCCCTTCCTTCTATTTCTTTAAAAAATTTGCACCTGTATTTTATAATTTTATAATGAACAAAATATCTTAAAACTTTACTTAACTTTTTAGTTCACAAGGGAATTCACTTTTTGTTTCATTACAAAACACTTTTTTTTCATGGACATAAATATGTTTCTTGTCAATTTTCCTTTTAAAAACATTAACATTCAACTCTATAACTAATTTATTAATATATTTAACTTAAAATAATGATTTATACATGGCAGTTACATTATCTGCATATTGTTTCCTTATGTATAGTTTCCTTAGGTAGAATACTTACATGCATTCTATTCATTTGTCCTGTACAAAAATATTAAACTGCCAAAAATGTATCCATATATTAAACAATGAACTAATATTTTTTGAAATTAATTAGTTCAGAGAAAGCAGAAACTGCTATTCAAGCAAATCAGATTTGATTCTAAAAGGGTTCATCTATAAATTGTTATCTATATTCAATGAATGAGAGATTTTATTTATTTTTCAAAAACAACTGGAATCCTTGTATCTGCATTTCAATAGCAATAATCAATAAATAAAGCACATAAGAATTAAAAAAACAACAGGATTGAATGAACTGGCACTATATAACAAATAGTCTTACTTACAGCCCCACAAATGTCTACACCCAAAATAAGAGACCATAAATCAGCTCGCAAGGTGGCTGGGCAACCCTTCTTGCAAAATTCCCGAGCTAAAGTTGCCTGGTTGGCTTCCAAAACTGCACCACAAACAAAAAAGAATTATTTCAGAAAATAATAAAAGCAACAGAGAACTAAGAGAGCCATGTGTTGAAAAATTTTAAATATTTTTTAAAGTAATGATCTATTTCTTTAAAATTTGAAAATGTATATTTCTATATTTAGAACAATTCTTTTGAATCAACAGAATAAGTGATTTTTTTTTCTTTTCTTTTTCTGTTTAATTAAAAATTAATCTATGTATGTATATATGTTTTGTTCCAACATTACTTCAACACAAACATTGCAATTCTGATAAAAATTAAGTAGACATATTCTTTAGCCAGTTAAAAATATTGTAAGGTTAAAACAACTCAAAATAACATTCCTCTGAATTGGATAAAAATAAATTATTTAAATAATAAATCAAATAATGGATAGACCCACATGAAATTTGACTTTCAATTTTAAAAATGTCAAACCAAATATTTGCTGTCATTAAATCCTCTTTTTAATCTAATCCACAAGATGACAATACCACTAATCTACATTTTGAATAAGGCCCGGCAAGATTGTTTAAATATATTTATTGTGGAGTTAATTGGCAAATGGGAAACATAGATTAAAAAATCCTAATATATGGCTGATAAATAACATTTAATCAGAATTAAAAATAAAAGTCTAAAGATAGTAGAAAAGCCTGATTAATAAAACTAAACATGATTATTAAATAAAGTAAATGCTAATGGACATTAGCGATGTATATGAGATTTGATATGAAAGTTTCATTAAAGCCAATCAAGAGAAGATCCTCAAGCATTTAAAAATTTAGAAAATCTTTACAAAAAAGAATGTTAGGAGGTCTGGTTCAAAATTGATGTAAATTGAAAGGAAACTAAAAATACAGTTTGTAAGCATGGAAGAATCGAAGACATAATGCATACAGTATGAAGACAATGACGAAATAGAGGGAAAAGGGAAACCACATTCAGCCCATGAATCTTTATAAGCCTTATGACTATAAGAAGATAAGTGCAATACCATGCTGATTCATTTATTACATGGAATCATAATGGAAGGCTGAAAGCTTTTCACATGGAAGATTTTTCTTATGAATGCTTGATAATTTTTTAAACAGTGATATCAAATTTGTTTAAACATTCTTGATAATTTTTTAAGAAAGTACAAGAAATTAAATATGTATGAATATTTTTCAAGCTGCATATTAAATCAATTTTGTAACTAAAATGTGTGTGTAAAATGTAAAACTAAATGTTGTGTGGTTTTCTTTCTTTCTTTCTTTCTTTTTTTTTTTTTGCTGTCTTTATATATTTATGGAATTGTACAGAATCGATCATTTTAGCATGGATCTTAAGTGATCACTACAAGCAGTATTCACTGAGAATGCTTGCATAATATTCAGAAACTGACTTGAAGAATATAACTTTCTAAAATATCACAATTTAGATGGGTATTTTAAAGACAATATTAAAAAAAATATTACATGAAATCAAATTTTATTGTTCTAGTTTGTCTTCAAGAATCACATATTACAGTGCTTATGTTAAATAAATAATTTATTTCTAGGTTTATTACTGCTCTGAATTTTTATTGGCCTTATAAATTACTGTACTTGAGGAATATTTTTTTGAATTAAACAGAAATATGCTTACAGTTTAGAAATAGTTAAAAATGATTAATCTCCTTAAACAGTTTGCTTATTAGAACAGAAATTATCAAAAAATAAACTATTAAATTGCAAAGAATTTGCTATAAACTTGATAAAATAAGATAAAAAAATGAAACATTCAGAAAAAGTAACCCTGTTATATTAATTCACATATCAAATTATGTAAATTTATAAAACAAATTTTCTTAATAACTGAATTATTAAAATCTTTTGAAGGAGTGAGGATTGAAACGTACAAAAATAGTTTAACCATAATATTTTCTTCAAGTCTATATTAGAAATTTGTGGAAAATAATAAATTACAAAATTCAATAAATTATTAGTTTGAATAAATTAGAATTAATGAGATTTATTTCAAGTCCTTCAACCCTATTATAGCTGAATTTCATTTGCGTCAGTCTGGTCTTGCAAATTAGCATGCAATAATAAACTTATATAAATACCATCAATATTTAAACTGCATGCATAAATGAAATGTCTTTCAATTTATTGAGATAAAAACTCTTAAAGAATATTTTAAAAAATGCATTTTAGTCTCAGTCATTGGGTCTGATATTTTTAAATATTTAAATTAAGTAGTCTAATTTAAAAAAAAATTCAACTATACATTAAATATTTAATTTCGAAACAAATGAAAAAAAATACACAGTTCATTAAAACTAATGCATAAATATGTCAGTGGTGCATTAAGTCTTCAACATAAAATCCCAAATCAGAAAATACTGAAGAAATTTATTCATTTCTTTCCCAAGAATGGGACAAATTCTCATAATTCCATTAGTTTTCATCGCTTTTTATTCCTAAATTTATTATTGTTTATATTAAAAAAATTAAAAATATTTTTTGTCCCTAAAATGCATTCAAAGAACAAGAAAAAATGTAATATAACGACTTAATTCCCAAACCTTTTAATCAGGAATATGGGGACATAAGCAAATCTATTTTTAAAAGTTTGTGTGTGGACACACACACAAAACAAATATATATTTCTTAAATTTTAGTAATGTTATATAGGTATATATACTAGCTTTCACCCGTAATTTCGTTCGCATGGAAAAGCGCACAAACAATTTATTTTTAGACACACAGATTGTTTTATCACAAACAATTTATTTACAGTGCAACCTGAAATAAAGTGAAACTGCAAGTCAAGATCATATTTCTTTAGAATCATGTCAAATCTATTTTATTTATCGATTGAGATTGCTACAACAGTATTATACACATAATTTTTAAACTTATAACTAAAATGAAAACACAATTGTCAACAATAAAAACACACCATACATGCGTTAATTTTCAATGCCAATTGGAGCAATGCAAATGCATGAATTTTCTACGTCAGTTGAGGTGACACACTACAAATTAGGAATTTTATTTTCTTTATTCAGTTTTATTTTAATCAAAAGTACTCAAAATAAATCTGAAAAATCGATTAATTAACAGTTTCTAATTTTAAATACATCAAACACTAAGAAAATAAACCAGAATCATCTGAAATAATCGGTCGAAAACATAATAAGCCTACCCTCATTAGCTTGGGTGAACAAACTGAAGTCTTACACATTTGGTGGTGGGAAAATGAATATTTTTGGAGGAAAAATAAGAAAAGTGTCGCTTTTACTATTTCCCCCCTCCATTTAAGAAGCTTTCTAATGCCTCAATGAAAATATTAAATATATTTATATATATAGCCCCAAATGGTCCAGTTGTTCTCGAGTTCTGCAATTAGCATCACATTTGGCAATTCTTATATATAAGGGTGGGAGACTAAATCAGCAATTTAACGATGGAAAGGAAAAGTATATATCAGTTAACCACAAAAAAAGAAAAGAAAAGAAAGAAAAGAATATAAATTATGTTTTTCTATTTGCTTCTAAAACACTTTATATATTAATTCAAGCCTAGATCTGAATCATGCTAACTACAAAAATATGAATAGCAATGATAATGTAATTACCATGTTTTCCTAAAGATACCCTTTCCTTCAGGCATTTTTTGGAGCAATCACTGTTTGAAAAGGGCAGAATATTCAGTCCAAGATGGTCAGTACTTCCTGCCATCTCTTCAAATTGCAATCTCTATGGGGAAAAAAAGCAATAAAATATTTAAATAATATGCATTGAAAGCAATGAGCCCTAAAAGAATTTCTCATTTTAACAGTAAAACAAAAACAACACATTATTTTTACACATAATTTGCAACGAATTGTCTTTGTAATTTTATAAACACAAAATTATTTATTAAATACAAACAAAGGATAAAAATTAATTTTAATCTCATGTTCAGGAGGAAGGAGGTGAAGGGAACTACATATATGCATTACACTAGCCATGCTTTTTGCAATTTGATCTCTTCAAAAAGGATAATTTGTATGTCCACCTATTAAAGCTTCAAGCCAGGCATTTGATTTTGAAAAATCCAAATTTCGAATAATTAACTGGGGAATAGAAATTGTGCCTCAAACAGCATGTTTTTTAATTTTAGTTAATTAAAACAAAGTGAATTTTTGGCATTTTCCCAAACTTTCAAGAGCAGATGATAACTTTCAAAAATATCATACTTACAAAGTAACTTTTACAAAATTTTAAAAATTATTTTATTTAATTGAGATTAATTTAATCCTGTAATATTTTGATAACACTTGATATATATTTTTAAAAATATATAACTTTTAACCATGTATTTTGAATAATTTTTATTATTTCATACAATATGAAAGTACAGATAATAAAGAGATAAAGATTCCATTTATTATCTGTACATATTGCAACAAATGAAGTCTTAATACCATTAAATACGAGAAATTAAAAGATGGGTTGTCTCAATGATTACAATTTTACTGCCTTTATGATATCATCAGACTCAATTCCATGTGGAATCAAGTCTGTATATACTTAACAAAAAAAGACAAAAAGCTAATAAAATAGCTAGGCTAATAAAATAGCTCAGATATCTATGATGATCTGATACTTCTTAAAAAGTCCTTACTAAAAAATGATAAGCATCCATCATGAGAAGAGATTTAATTGAAACGAATAATATTGTACCAATAAATATCATGTTCTTAAAGATGCGTTATATTTGAAAGTTTACTTTATGTCACGCTTGGTAACATCTTTAGATGCAATCCTAAATTATTTACAGTTTGTGAAATCATTTTTATTTCTTCTGGTAAATAAAATATTTGCAAAATAATAAAATAGAAAAATAATGTTTACTGTTCAAAAGATGAAAGGGAAAAAAAATTATACAAAGATAACACAAGAATAAATTTTCACCACAGTTTTATCTATAACTATATATATTTGAAAGTGAATATCAAGCCAATACAAAATAATTTTTTTAACATAAAAAAAATCATATTTTTAAAGAAATTTCCTTTTAAAAAAACTATAACTGCATTTTTTTATATTTATAACTATATATAATTTAAAATGGGTACCAAACCAATATAAAATAATTTTTTCCCATAAAATTAAAAAAACAAACTGCAAACTTTTTTAAAAATGTCATTTTTTTTCACTGCACTCCTTGTTCTTTTTTTTTTTCTACACTTTTAACAAAGTTCCTTATTTATATAATGAAAAAATCATCTTAAAATGTAAAGGTTTATCTCACCATGTATTATCTTTTACTTGGGAAAGGAAGCATAAATGATAACAGAAGTTCCTTGGGTTAAAATAGTCAATAAATAGTAAAATAAAAAGTTTAGTATGAAGTGCTAAGATAATGAAAAATTCTATCATAAGAAGGAAATATCAATTATTAAAAAAAATCATGAGCATCAACAAGTTCATTAAGTATTAATCTATCAAATTCAATAGCTAGGATAACTTTGGAACCCAATTCCAGGGCAATTGTCCTCTTTTTATAATCAAATGAGGCGAAAGATTAAAATTTTTAGAAATTTTTTTATATTTCAAAAGCTTGCATTTCTCAATTAAACCTTAACACCCAATTTGGATACTAAATCAAAATTGCTATTACAAATATTTCTTCAGCTACTTATTTAATGCATACAACTTGATTATTTATATTAGTGTAATAATTAAAAAGTAACAAAAACTTTTAAAAATGGGGGACAAAATAATGGTTGCATGTAAGTCAGAAAATTTTACAATCCAAAATGTGACAAATTTCTAATTAAAACAAAGAACTGAAACAGGTCTTACCAATTGGTGAAAGCTTTTTACTTTAAGGGGTACTTTAATAAGTCCCCAATATGCAGAAGAGCTGTAAGAAATGAAGAAATGCCCATGTCAAAAATATATAACACATTTACAAGGATATATAAAAATAATACGAAAGTTTATAAAAGAAATAGATTCTCCTCCCCAGTTTTTATAATTTCAATATTTTGGAGATAATTTTTTACAAGGTGACTATCAAACACAAGAAGAAAAAAAAATATATATATATAACCATAATTTTTTTTGTGATCTTATTTTTTCACAACCAAGTTCCAAGATCAATTACTTTAAATAATATTACAGAAATTTTAAAATAGTCAAAAAATTTAAATCATACATCTTTATTAATAATAAAAGATGCTATTGATCTTATTTTTATCAGTATGATAAATTGTCCCTAATTTGAATACTGTTTTCATATTTTTTCTAATAATTTTAATCATTCATAATAACATATAGTCAAAAGTTAAAATATTTTAAGGCATTTTCTTCTATGATAGAAGAGAATAAAATGCTGCTCATTTCCACTATTTTTCTAATTTTTAAATTTCTAAAGTTTTAGTTTGAGCCTCACTTTTAAAAAAATATTTCAAACTTTTTTTTTTTTTTTTTTGCATTCATTATTGAAAAGCAGTGTTCAAAATTTATTCTTCTGTTAATATTGATAGAAGTAACTAAAAAGAGTATTTAGCTACATTCTTAAACCCACTTTTTTATCAATAGCAAAGCAATAAAGTTAATTATATAAGTTTGTGCATAATAAATAGATCTAATATGTTCTTGATAAAAAATAATTATTGCAATTTAAATTAGAATCAAGCATGTGAAAATAAAAGATAATATACACAAATTTTCATTCCTTTAAGTCAATAAAACATCTTTTTAATAAGCAATGCAATATCTAAATCACAAAATTAATCGTATATAAAGCAACTAACTTGCTTTCATTCCCTTCATGATCAAAATTTAGTTCAATCAATACATTTACTGTATATTTAATCAAATTAATTTTTTGCTCTGTATTAACAATTAACGCTCTCATCTTACAAAAATTCAATAAGCATCACTTAAAGAATCGACATAATTGTGTTTAAAAGTACTTAGATGGTCAAGGAAGCAGAATAGTAGAGGCATAATTTTCATTCAATTTAAATTTTTTCTTCAAGATTACAGATGCATTAGCCATCAAAGTTTTTAAATTTGCTGGTAAGCTAAGCACAAGTGTTATACTAGTAAACGATTAGGAGTCCCTCTCCCCCTTCCAAAGAACAAATCTTTAATCACTTAACTTAAATATTCCAACCTTTTTTTAACATGCTAATGTTTATAAACTGATGCAATATCTGTAAACTGCGGCGTACATGAAGAATAATTACACAAAAGCCATTTTTATACACATTAAAATTCAAAAGTTTTGTAAAACCTTCAACTTCAGTTTTTATGACAAGAATCAAAAACAACTCTACCTTTACTTTTAAAAAAATATTAAACCTTTCTTTTTCTCTCTTCATTTACAGTATTATTTTCATGTAGTTCCAACTGGTCAAATATTTTCAAGGGCATGTATATCACAAACAGCAGATTAGCAATAATTGGAGGATTCAAGATATATTATATATTTCATTCTGGGATATATTTCATTTCAAAAAGTGACACAAATGTACAACATTTTGTCTCTCTACCTGCCTGATCACTATGCCAATGACCACAGATTAGGAATCACTGATCTAGAATAAAAAAGCATTTACCCAGGATCAGGGTTCATTATGGTGCCAATGTTAGGACTTTTGACGTTGATCAGTACTTCTAAGAAGTCTTTCGGAGAATATACAGGTCTGAATCGGCTCAGATCTAAATGGGAAGAAACAGAAATTTTAAGGTGTGAAAATATATCACTATATTAATAAAGGAAAATGGGATAATTTAATTCATACAATGATGAACTTTTAAAAAATTTTAATCCCTTAAAATTAGACATTTTAACAGTTCAGAAATATCTAATATTCATAACTGCTCATGTTGCAAGTTAATTTTTAGCATAAACAAAACATAAGAAAATATAAACAAAACAAACATAAACACATAACAAAATTAAACTAATAGCAATTTTTTTGAGGGGCATTTTTCTCACAAACAAACAAGTGTTTTCAATTAATAAGTATTAAATACAAAAATTATTTTTCTGAATACATCAAATTCTATATTATAATATTTATAGGCATTGTGTATACATTAAGCCTATTTTTTAAATCTGCCTCAAGGAAATAATACATTTTTAAGATTCCATTTACGATTACAATGAATATGTATTTTTAAAAGCATATGGTATTCAACATTCTTAAAAAAACAAAACAAAAAAATATCTTGTGTATTAAAATGAAAGAAAATTCAATGTTAATCATTACCTTTTCACTTATATATTATGTTGATTTTGGAGGATTTCATACCATATTCAGAGAATCTGGTTTGTATTTACAGATAATTATATTGTAAAACTTTTTGATTTGTTAATAAAATATAAAAATTTAAACAAATATTTTAATGCTGTCTTATAATGAAAGCATCATATTTTGTTCGATATAAATAATATTTGAATTCAAACAATATTTATTTGGGAAATTTTACCCTTTATTTAAAATCTAAAATTAAAATGACTTTCACTGTCAACTATGTCTCAGTTTTCTTTAATATACATATCAAATAAGTAAACACACACAAAAAATGAAATTATTTTTACCCATATCTTCAGAACCAAGTTCTGACCATTTTGCTTCAAACTCAATCTGTTCTGAAACTGGACGCTAAAAAAGGTTAATTTTCATTCAGTAATTTACAAAATTGTGGAGTTAAAATGTACACAAAAGTAATTTTAATGTACAGATGTTGCAAAAATTTGTATTTCAATTTTTGTAACAGGATTTTTAAATGAAAGTATTTTGGATTATGCAGATAATTTCCATAGAAAACTAAAACCTCTATTCCTACTAGTAATTAAGCTAATGTTTGTTGGTGCACCAATTGATTGCATAAATTACATAAAAGGTTAGTTTTAAATATTAGTAGTTTATAAAATATATTATAAATATTTTAAACCTAAAATGAAAGATAAATTCTGTTAATTTTTTTTTTTATATTTGCAAGATTCACATAGAAGTTTTTCCAATAGAATGTCTAAGTTGATTTGCAAACTTACCTTCCTAGAAAAAACCAAACTTAGCTCATTAGACATGTTATTTAAACTTTTAGTGATGCGATGCTCCCAATTGATCTATAAAAAAAAAGCTCTTATTAAACTGTCTCCCATATATACAGCAAAATTAGAAATATGGAAACAGAGAGAAAGGCACACGGCACAGTATAATGCAAGAAACAGCTGATACAGCCTTTATTAGCCAAATTAATATAAATACTGCTTTTATTGAAAAATATTATCTATGTATAATTTTGCATGAGAATATCATGGATACAATACAAATTTAACATAAAAAATTTAATAACATTTATTTTGCTTAGTTTTAAAAAGATTTATTTCTTGGATATAACATTAAATCAGCCTATATAAAAAAAAAAAAAAAAAAAAAAAAAGGAAATTTGACTTACTTTTTAAAACTGAAATAAATAAATAACTGCATATTATACAAATAAAAAAAATACTATCTAGCACTGTTTTGATAAAAAAAAAAATTAAACTGTACTATTTTTACTGCTTATACCCACTATGGGCTAAATTCAGTAATTACAATGTACTCGGCTTATTCCAATTTAACTATTACCAAGCTGAATTTAAAAATAATAATAATAAACTAGACAAAATCATAAAATTTATTATTAACCAATTCTGATGTATTAGAAACTACTTAAAGTGAATTTTAGCAGGTAGAAAGCATATTTCATATACAAAATATGTATGTTTTCAGAATCATTTTGAAATTATAAATCAAACCTGTGCTTTTTGTATATATTCCAATGGTTCTTTCTTTTGCTGTATTTCATCCCTCAAGTTTGGATCCTTCACTATATACTGGTAAACCAGATTTCGAATTCTCTGCTTATATCCTACATAAATATATAAAAATCTTATTTATATCTAGTGAGAAGCAAAATAATAAAGAAAAAAACAGTAAAATTTTTTTGCATGCAAAAATGTACTGGAGATATGCTAAAAAATAATTACACAAATTGATTCATAAACTCTTGAGTGAGATTTAGAAAGTCAATAG
>JAOUZG010050330.1:1286764-1362330 GCA_026289955.1 Argiope argentata | reverse complement strand
TATATATAATAACTAGAAATTTTAAAACTTAAGAATTTAACACAAAGAAAAATTTGCATTGAATAAATACAAACTTCATTATAAGTTTAATTGATATGATGAATCATTTTGAAAATCTGAACTATGAAAAGATTTTAAAATTCTATACTAACCAGATTCTGAAATTAAATTTCGCATTTGATCCTCTAAAGTATCACAAGAAACATCTGGATCCATAATTAAATCCTAGAAAAATTATACATTTTAGTATATTTTTAAAATGTCAGGAGTGATCATGACTATTTAAAAAATACAGAAAACTACCCACAGAAACTCCAGCATAATTTCAAGTAATTTAGGATAAAAATATATGAATTAAACAACAATTAAAAAGTATAGAAAAAAATTCAAGAAATCTTAAAATTAATTTATTTTATATCTTACTACAACTTTTTATAGAAGTGCTTATCAATTGAGTTTGTCATAATTTTTTTATTCATATTTTTTTGAAGGATTGTTTAAATTTTGGAAATTGCAGAATATTGCACTTTTTTTATATGATGAAAAAGTCATTTTATTTTAGATATTGACTTTTTATTTTCTCTACAAATACTAAATGCGAAACTCAACTATGTATAAAGAGATAAAGAACAATAAATAAAAATAATAATAATAAACTAATAGCTCAAAAAATAGTAGTTTTGTTAAAATATCTATTTACTCCATAAATTATCTCTAAAATATTTACCATACACAAAAACAATACCAACAGATTTTGGGGTAGATTCAAAATCTTAATAGTACAATAAAGACTTTTTTAAAGAAAAAAAAATATTTCATAGATGCAAGTTCACTAGACATAAATACTCAAGGATATTTTATATTTTCTTTCATATAAAAACATTTAATTAATTTTTAAGCTACATGCTTGCTCTTATGCAATTCTAAAGAAAAATCAAGAGTATATTTCATAAATTCATCATTCCTCAGTATTTTTCAGTTGGCCAGGTGCAAGCAAAAAAAAAAAAAAAAAGTCAAATGATGTAGAATTCCATTAAAATTTGTCCTTTGCTTGGCTTGGCAACTCATGTTTGGTTCACAATTGCCGACATTTGCAAATGGCTAACAGAAAAGTTCCCTTTCCTCATATATATTGATTATAATCACTCGTGAAACATACAAATTCATGGTCTTTTCTTTAAAAGAAATACCTACTAATACATAAAAAGATTCATTCAGAGCATGAATGAAATTGATGAAAAGAAAATAATAAAATACACTTAAGTAGATAAACTTTAATCTCTGTAAAAATATGCTTATTTAGAAAAACACACACAAATAGTATAAATAATATTGCAATAAAAAATGCCTTCTTAATAATTTAAAGCATCTTTCATCTTTGATCTCAATTGATTTTATGCAATATCTTGGTCATTAATGGAAGATTTGAACCACTTTAAGAAAAGGGATAAGTACTTATTTACTGATTAGAATCTTTAACTCAGATCTTTATTCACTTATTTAAAAAAATATTGTTTATATTATTTGCATTATTTACAATATTACTGGTATCTACAATAAGGCCGCAGCTAAATTCATTTTAAAAAAGCATGAAAAACCAATGGTTTCTAGTAGGAAATGAAAATCTACTGAATTGCAGAATTTTCTCCTTCCTTTTGAAATCTACTCAAACTTCATATGATCACATATAAATTCAAGTAATTTTTACAAATGATGGCAAAAATTTGTATACTCAGCAAAACATTAAAAAATTATAACAAATTTTTCAACGAAATTAAGAAATTTCTTTTCCTACAAAAACAAAACCTGTATAATACATTGTTAGCTTCAAATATTTATCAAAGATTTTCAAATTACACATTTCAGTTTCACCTTCTGTTTATTGTGCAATAATCACCAATCAACAAAGAAATGTTAGTAATTACCTGTAATCTAACCAAAAGTTTCCGATAAACTTCCGTCTTTTCAATTTCTGATGAGATGAAATTCACTGAATTCTGTGGCCAAATTGTGCTTACCATTTTGTCTATAACAAAAATTTTATAGGATTTCTACAGACGTCTAAAAACTTTTAACATTTGTGAATGTTAAGAATATATTATGAAAATTAATTAAATTGAAATCAATCTTATTTCAATTAAGAAACGAAAAAAAAGAGGTTCGTTTGTATAATATTAATAATTATCTGCATTCTTTGCTTTTTACTAACTTTTGAGATTACTTGATTAAAAAAAATTATTCTAAAATAGTGATTAATTTAATGCTAAATACGTTTAAAAAATGTACAATAAAATATAATGTAATTACTAATGTGATGTTAATAATATAACAACAAAAAAATGAAATTCACCAGTTTTTAATACTGATAATATAAATTATTCTTTTGCAATAACCGGTCATTCACACATCCCGCTGTCAAAGCAAAAATATGTTACGTTGTTGACAGAACTTTTATTCTTGTTTCCATTGCTGCAATGAGCCGAAATAGTGAGAAGCGCCTGTGAAGCGAATTGTGAGAAGCTGGGAATTAATGCATCTTAACTCTGATTGGATGCTCATATGACGTCACTAAAAGCTCGGCAACCTTAGAAGGTTGGCATATCCGTACTGGTTTTAAAAAAAGAGAAGCCATTGACTATTTTTCTTTTTGTCTTGTATGTATCTATGCAACCTACATTATATGTGCAGGTTATGTGACGCCCAATTCTATAAAAAACAATATTTAAATGCCCATTACAGAGAAGGACATGATCTGTGTCTATGTGATGCCCATTTATTCCTCATCAAAGAACAATCTGTTGAAGAACGATCTGAAAACTTTTCGCGTATTTATTGCGATAAGAAATTTTTTTCAAAAAGGCACTGTCCAAATCACAGAGCTGATATATTAGAATCTCAGCTCTATAAAGCAAACATCTAGCTATTAGTAATAAGATTAATAATGTCTATAGCTTTATAGTGCAGGAGCAAAAACAAAACTGAATTGAAAGATATTTCCTAGTTAAAATGCCATTTGTGGTACCCACCCTTTGCCATATATATATTCTTTTAGTAGAGCTTTGAACAAATAAAGGAAATTTTGACAACTTATATATAAACTTGTATGCATCTTGAAAAGAATAAATTTAATTGTTAACTTTTTAATTGTATAAAATTGAAGAGTTTATTATATAAATAAAATATTTATAAATATATGCAGTATTATCGTTTTTTTAATTTGATATTTTGTAACATTGTTTTCATGTTTTTTTTCTGGTACCTTTTGTTGAGCTATAATAGTATGTAGCGTCAGCCTTTTAAGCTAGATAATATCCTTCGAGCTGAAGGGTCCCTTTTGCTCGAACGGTATATCGCTCGGCTACTGGCTCAAACGTCGCAGGTTCGTACCGCGACCTTCACTAGCTACAAGTATCTGAAAACAAATATAAAAATGCTAGGGGGGGGACATGCCTAGCATGTTAATCAGTTTGCCAAAAAGGCAATAAGTTTCTAGGATAAGTAAAACTTAACATTTAGCTTATGTGATTTAGACAGCCAATGAACGTTAAGATTCTTAGATCTATGCATGTGGTACAGACTCGTAAATTTCACCTCATTTGGCGAAGAAATGTTTTGGCGTAAATGATGATCGCGAAATGCTCGGATTCTGTCATATCAATATGCATGTCTCTGCTAAATAAAACGAATCATAGTTAAAATGTGATGACTGTTAAAATAAAAAAAATATTTTGATAAAACATGAAACGATTAAGCACTTGAAGTTTTTCTTAACATTATTTTTTTTTAATTTAGTTTAATTATTAACAGGAAATATACAACTAAGTAAAGAACTCGTCAATACCTGTAATGTTTGTAAACAAAGGCATTTGAATGCTGTTTCGTTTTGCTTGGGGAAAATTGTAACTTTTAAATTTTACTAACATCATGGAGGAAGATGAGGATGATTATATCTCATATGGAACACCATTACCAGAAATAGAAGACGGTCAGGAAGAAATGAATTATTATTATTTTTTTTTTTTGCATTTCTATTCATTCGATATGTATAATTTCTTTTATATGAATTTAAAATTCATTTCTATTCAAAATCAAAATCTTACCAATGAAAAGTAATGCTAAATTAATTAATAAAATATTTTAGTTTTAGTAATGAACTGATTGTTGTGATTTTTTTTTAATTTATTTTTCTTAATCGCGAAATTATTAATAATCGCTACTCTTTTATAAAGTGAATTTATTGAAATTTTTCAGGATTAAATGAGTGGAATTTTTTCGTATTGAAATCCATGCAATGCGTTTATTTTTAATATACATTTAATTGTTTTGCTATAAAGTATTCAATAATGTGTGTTCCATTTTAAATACTTGTTTTTAGATATAAAAATGGCTGTAGGTTATAATTGTAAAGGAACAAAACATATTTTAATACATATATTTTGAAATTTTCATATTCAACTCTTTAATATATTTTAGCCCCCTCATTTTTGAATTCTTTTGAATACTATCATTTGATTCTCTATTAAACAGTTGTATAAAGGATTTTCCTAATTAAATGCCTACATTGTTTGAATTTCAAGCTGCTATTTGAGAATGTTGGCTTATAATTGTACTAAATTCTGCCCTATTATTTTTTTCATCAAAGCTAATGTATCAAATACTGGTATTTAATTAATAATGTGAAATTTAATCTGTAGTTTCTAGTTAGCAAATTTGCATAAACGAAAGTACAGTCCTTTATCATGATAGATAAATAAAAATATAATCTTTAGAAACCTGACCAAAACTAATTTACTTTCTTCCATTATCTTATTAATTCTAAATGTAATGTTTATAATTATTAGGTTACTTTTCTCTTTATGAGACGAACTAAAACATGGCAGTTCTTAATGTTAAATGCTGATTTCAATAGACAAAAGGTAAAATTCAGGGTTGACAAATGTTAGAACCTTGTGAATGGAAAAGCATACACTATTAAAGTTTTTCATACCATTTATTTTTATTTTATTCTATTTACTCATATCCTTTTATTTAAAAATGCATCACATATTTGTTTTATATATGGATATGCTACTAATAAAATATTTATTATTATTTTTAATGCATATTTAAAATAATTCTGAAAATATTTTTTCTTCCAACAGAAAGTGTCCTTCGTAAAAAGGCTGCAAGAGAATTGGAAGTGAGAGATGAAAAAGGTCGACAGCGATTTCATGGAGCTTTTACTGGCGGTTTCTCAGCTGGTTATTTTAATACTGTTGGAACCAAAGAAGGCAATTTATTATATTCTTATGCTGCAGATTTATTCCATTTTATTTCATTTTATATGTATTAACCTTTTGTTTAAAATTTTTGTTACAGGATGGGTTCCATCAGCATTTGTTTCTTCTCGTGATAAAAAATCCGCAGATCATAAACAACAAAATCCTGAAGATTTTATGGATGAAGAGGTATTGTATAAAATCATTAAATTGTTTAAAATCATTTCTATATAAAGTTTCCATTTTTGCTTGGATACAGATTGCTAATATTTTGATTTAAAGTAATTATCTATAACATCTAAAATACTAATCTTGCAGAAACTATGTAATATCTTTGTTTAAGCCTACATTCTTTTTCTGGAAGGCATTACTTATATAATGTAAATATAAAAAAAAGAATTTAGTGAATTTTGTTTTGCAGTTATTACTTAATTTCTGAAATTTGTTCTATACTAAAATCTGTATTTCATATGCATTTTTCATAACAATAAATTCACTATACATTATTTTAAATATTTTTTTTTGCTAATCAATTTATTGTGTAATATTTTATTTATTACTTCACTGTGTTATGCAGTAGATAATAAATGTTAATGAGATGTGAATAATAAATCTTGTAAAGGACTGTGTAAATATTTTAAAAGTTGTATACAACTTTCTTTGTAAAGAAATTTTTAATTTTAAATCTACTGTTAGTAATTTGTAGTTAAATGATATTGTGCATCAATAGCTGTGATTTTCTAAGTATTAACTTAAGAAATTGATTTTTGTTTAAAAACATTTCTTAAGTAATATTTCTGGAAAGTGGAATAGTTTAACTATAAGTTTACAGGAAAGAAAAATTCTTTTTTTTAAATATCTCTTTTTAAAAAAAAATGTATAAATTAAAGTATGATATCTCTCATCTTTAGTTTCAAAGAAACTTATTGTATTTTAATGTACAGAAAAAAAAATATCTTGAATTTTATCACTTTGGAATATTATTAAATATTATTTTAACATATTAGGATTTTGGAGCATTTGGTATTGCTACTAGAAGAATACATACCACATCTAATTTTCAAGATTCATCTGATGCAAGAACACTTAAAAGAAAATTTGCAGACATAGATAATGTTATTCCAGGAGAAGCTCCATTAAAAGATATTGTGAGACCAGTTCAGTTAGTATTCACTTTTTCATTTTGTTTCAAATAACTTTACTCTGCCTACAATTTCCGTAAAGTTTGAAGTTGCTTGAAAAATAACTATTACTGTTTACATGTTGTTGTTTTTTAATATCTGGTGTTTTTTGTAGTGGAACTGGAATTTAAAATTCAACTCATTTTACCTTTATTAATACTCTTTACAATCAAACAAAACACAATGATACTGACAGATTCCAAGAATGAAGTGTTAGTGTAAATAAAAATGTAAAATAAATAAATAAATACTAAGAATGACAAAATTTTCACTTTAAATATTTGATTTCATTGAATTATTTTATCTATAATATATTGATTGTTGTTTCCAATCATTGTTACTGTTTGAAGTTATAGCAGTATGCAAATTTTTATAAGATGTATTTTTATTTTAATGTTTATTTATATACTCTATTCAAAACATAAATTCTATTCTAGTACATAACTAATATTATTTATATTCAAAAGTGTTGGAGAAATCAACTGTACTTATATTGGTGATTTCTAAGAAAGGGAATAAAATTCCTAATTATCATGATTTTAATTCTGTATTTTTTTTTTTTCAATTGGAAAGATTTATATTTCTGCTGTGCTAAAATTGTACTAATTGTATTGTATTGAACTCACTATTGTTATATTGAATTATATATGTTCAGACATGATCATTGTTGAGAAAGAACAAAATAAACATATGTAATAAAAGCAAATTTACCACAATGAATGCAGGATTCTTCAGGATATATATATTATTATTATCAAATGATTAAGCAGTGAAAAACTTTTTATTTTGTTATGAACCGCTTCAGAAGATCCACTTATAGGCAATTTTATAATATTTTTAAATATTTCTACAGACGCTGCCTTGCTAACAAAAACTGCTACTAAATTGAGTTTTTATATTAGAGAACAAAATAACCATTTGTTCAATATTTTTGGCACCGTAAATTTGAAATTTTGGGGGGGGGGAATTTACAAAATGTATATATTTTTATTTTTATTATTATTGTTATTATTATTTAAATTGGAAGGTGAATCCCTAATTGATTTGCCAGAAGTTATATAATAATGAATGTATAATGTATCACTAATTTTTCCCAAATTTATTTATTTTAATAGTTTAATAATTTTGCTTATTTGCATTCCTTAACTCTTTTGCATATTTCAAGTTATTATACGGATTTAATATTTATGCACTGTCCTTGCATCAGAAAAAAATTACTTGGATATTGTTCAATGATCAGATAGTTGTGTTTATGGGAAGAATGATTTCTTGCTTCTAATCAAATTAAATAATGGCTGGTTACCTGAACCTCCTTCTTAAATAAAGAATAAATCTGATTGTTTGCATCTATATTTGAAAAAAAAAAATGGCATATTGTGATTTGATTTCTAGTGTCATGTGAGACTGTTTGTTTCTCTTTCTTTTAATAAAAGGCCCAAAGAAATTGTCAGATAAATAAACATGAAGGCAAATAGCTGTAATCCAGTGGTAGCTACATAAAGAAATTTTACTATAGCTGATACTAATGAAAATCTTTGACAATCTTTTCATTATGTATAAAAACCATAAGTATAAGAAATAAGGTTATGTTTACTTTTATATACAGTTTACATTCAAATATTACTTTCTTACTTTCATAATTTAAATGTATTCTCACTTATGACTGTCATCTTTGTTATTTTCAGTTTTTAATATATTTAAAATGTAGAAATTCTAGCTTTTTATTTTATTTGTTAATGCACTTAGGGAATCTATTGGAATAAAAATTTTGAGAAAACTTGGATGGAAACCTGGACAAGGAATTGGACCTAGAATAAAAAAGACAACTAGTGTGAAAATTTATGGATGTTCTCCATTTCCAGAAACTGCCGAACTTGAGGTATGTTTTAAAGATATTAAAGAATTTTTTTAAAAATTTTATTTCTAAAGGCTTCTTTACATGAATTAATCAAAATTAATACTCGGGAAATCAAAATAGTTATAGAAATAACTTAATTTAGATGTTTTTCTAATACTTGCTAAATAATTCTTTGAAAATGATTTTTTTTGTATTTGTTATTAATTAATGCTTGAGTTTTATATTTTGTATTGAATTTTTTATTTTTAAATGCACAAAATGTAAGAACCCTTCATCAGCCTCTTATATTCTAAATTTTAATTTTCTCATATGAGTATTTTTATTTTCAACTCTCTTATACCTTGGCATTGCCCAGGTTATATATATATATATAAAATGTAAGTACATATTTTTTAGCAGTTTCATGGCCGAAGAGAACAAAGACATTTTTGAAAATTTTAAGATTTTTCTTAATTCCAATCACTGAAGGTGTAATTTATGTTCAAGCAAAAAACAACAAGATGAATCAGTTCATGTTACAAGAATAGACAATAAATAAATAAATAAATAAATAAAAATTGCTCATTGATTTTATACTATGAGATTCCGATGGGGGTTCTTTGATACAGTATACTTAGGGAAGGGAAATATAAGTATACTTTAAAAGAATTTGCTGAAGATGACAGATTTTTATCCCTTCACTTGTAGTATGTGGAAGTTCTTATTAAAGCCATTTTATAGAATTCATATAGCATTAATTAAATGAAAAAGGTGGAATTGGATCAGGAAATAGGGGAATTTTGTTGAATTAACTTAATATATGTTAAATTAAGATAAAAATTCAGAAATTAGTTAAGATTTAATTAGATTAAGAGATATCATTTTGTGTATATTTGGCAATAAAACACAATCAATTAACACAAAATTTTCCTTTATTTCAGTATTTATAAACAAATTTTGGAATATTTGAAACATTGTTAATATATTTGTCAGAGATTATAGTCATCATACATGTCTAAACAACTGTTGAAAATTTCATGATATAAATATCATATATGAAAAAGCAAAAATTATTTAATACCTGCACTAGAGAGAATAGAGTTTGTTCAAATAAATAATTCATATATGTAGCATAATTTTGATAGCTGTTTGGCCGAGATGATCATAATTTTGGCATTTTAACATCACTTTATTTTACCATAAAGACATAATTTGTAAATGTGGGCAGAGTTGCAATATTTTCCTTCTCAACTGGAGAGGAAAAAAATGTGTCAGAAATTTTAATATTTAGCAATTTTATTTAAAGATTCTGAAAAGGATTTCTTTGACATGTATTGACTTAGCAAAGTGAATATCGGTCTCTAGAATGCTGTAGACTATAGAGATTTTTATCCCTTCACTTGGAGCTTAAATTTTCCAACTCAGCAAGATTTTTTGAAAGAACATTTGTTCGAAATAATTAAATAAAAATGCAGAAATGGGATAAGAAAAATTTTTAGAATAAGGTAACATTGACTAATTTAAGATAAAAATTGAAAGCTAACTAAATTTTAAATTAAAGTAAAAAATATCATTAAACTTGCACACATAACATTTCTAGGACAAAAAAAAATTAACTAATTTATTTGTATGATTGAGTATGAACTTTCATTATTGGTTTGTACATTACTGAAAAAGGTTAAAATATTGTGTGGAATTTTTTCTAAATAATTTGTACACTAATCAGAAAATAGAATAATGTTCAATTTTCAAAGAAAGTCTGTGAAGCATAATTTTTAAAAGATGGTTTTGAATCTGTTATATTAATTTCTTTATCAATTGAAGAATTTATTTTATTCTAAATATTCTATTCTTGTTTAATGGAAATATTACCAATGTTTTAAACTGTTTTATAATGTTAAGATGCCATTTTCAAGTTTGAATTTTATACTATTATCTAAAAATTAATAATATCTTGTGGAAAAAAATATTCTTCAAAAGTTTTTTAAAAATTATTCGGCTCAGCTAATAAGCAGTCCTGTATTAAGAAGATTTGATTTCAAAATATTTAGCCTCCAAAGTATTTTTTATTTCAAACAATTCCAGCATATCTGCTAACATGATTATAATTCTTTTTTATTGCAATTTTTTATAATTAAAATTAAAATATCTATAACATAGTACATTTTTTAAGTTTCTCAGATTCTCCAAAAATAAGATTTCTTCCAAATACTTTTTAAAATCTGCCAAAAGTTATAATTTTCATCTTAAAATATTGACAAGCTTTAAGGCATTGTGCAAAATTTGAATAAATATTACAAGGGTAATATTTAAAAAATATGATGATTAAAATATTTATAATATTGTCATTTAATATAAATGATGATTTTTAATCTGAGATAAACTTTTCTTCACAGACTTGTGAAATAAGAGTATGTCACATTGAAATTAAGGAAAAGAGTTTCAATCTTTTGAGAAATTTCGTTAAATATATAAAGATGAAAATCGTAGAAAAAAATTTCAGATTGTAAATATCTTTTAGAATGAACACTTCATATTTTATAGATTCATCACAAAGAATCATTGCAATTATGACAGTTCTAGTCAAAGGAAGAATTCATTCTAGATAAAGAGCAGCATCTATAATTTGACTGCTGATAATAGTACTATCTAAACTATTCATTAATATAAATTATGTGGTTTACAATAATAAAAAGAATTAACTATTTAATTTATCACAAAATTTTTATTGTAAATCTTCCTTATCTTATTTGTGAACAAAATTTGAATAAATTCTATTCTATAGTATGGACTTTCATTACATGCAAATTAATATCTGTTTCCAATTGTACCTTGTCAACTTAAAATCCCCTTTTGTTACTTAAGATATTTCTTGTGAACTGAAATATAATCTGTGTCTAAATCAATGAGTAATTTTTTTTTCATACTTTGGCTGTAGGAATCATTTTGCATTTAACTTTATAATATAGTGAAGAAACCTAAATGTGTATTTTGAACTTTTTTATTTTCAATCGATTACATCTGGGATTTATTTATATTTGTCAAGATGATCTTGACAAAATTGATTGTGTCATATATATATATTCATTTTTACTTTTTTTAAAATCTTGTTATTTGGGTCGGGGTATTATTGCATATACTCAGACAGTCTAATCATTATCAGTCAATTTAAAATCGAAACTTTTATATTCTATTCCATTTCTTTTTCTATAACATAAATGCTTAATAAGCATATTCTATCCAATTTTTTTAAAGTTTAGCTATCTTCAAAAATTCATTTTATAGCAAAACTTCTATTTTCTAAATTAAATGTTGGAAATCATATTTCAGGAGGATGATCCCTATGCTCAATCATATACTTTTGCTCCCAGTGATACTGAAGCTGAAATGTATCTACCAAAAGATAATGTATTTGGTTTGGGATATAGTGGCTTATCAAAAGAATCTGTTCTTAGTGCTCGTATTGATTCATTTACCCCAACAACTACAAAGTCATGGCTAAAAAAGGATAAGAAAAAACTTGCTATCTCTGGACAGGTGAATAATTTATAGCATCTTACAATTAATTTATTTCTGATATTGTCTGATAGATTGTATTATTATTTTTCAAATTTAGATCTGTGAAATGTGCATTTATTTATTTATTTTTAATGTTAATATTGATTTTTTTTCTTTCTGAATTTATTGTTTATTATTTAGTGAAAATATTTATCTGTAAGTTTGAATCATTAAATGTTTCAAGCTGAAAAAAATATATTTTATTGTGACTGATTATAAAATATCAATGCATAAAATATTCAATAATATCTTCCGTTAAATAAATTTTTGTTTTCTTTTTCTGTCATTTGTCTAGGCTTTTGGAGTTGGTGCTTTTGAAGATGATGATGAGGATATTTACAGCAAAGATGATATGTCTCAGTATGATTTTTCTGATCTTGAACTTAGAGGAACTTCTCAAACAACAAATGCATCTGGTAAATTAAAGTTTTAATTCAAAGATAGTCTTAACATAGGTTTTATTTATTCTAATTTCGAAATGTGTTTGTTTATAAAATGTCTAGATTTTCAGTAATTTTTAAAACTATATCTGATTTTTGGCTATTATCTTTTAAAGATTTACTTGTAGAAAAGTTGGAATACTCATAGTAATGTTTATACTCTTTTTAATGAACATGTCTTGATAGTTTTATAAATAATTAACATTATTAAGGGGTTTAGTATGGACTTTTGTGTAAGTTGCTATAAGCTGAATTGCCCAGTTATAAATGTAACCTTTTTATTATTTTTTTTAAAAAAAATTCTGACATAAAAATTATACATAGGCGAAATATTATGATTGTTAAGACATTTAACATCAAAATAGTGATAAATTTTTATGTTTTGGATATTTTTTTTCTGTGTGAAAAAAAAACTTTGTTTCTTTAAATTTAAACAAAGTCCATCTTAAAGGTACATTAGAATATTGTAACTAAAAAATGCATTAAATAATGGATAAAATATTACACATGTAGTTTTTCTCTATATTCATAGATGTAATACATATTTTGGGCTGAATCTATTAATTGTAAACAATTTTTATTAAAATACATTATTCAATTTTCTGTATCGTGTACTAGGAAATAAAATAAGATGCTCTATTTTTAATGTTTATGTGATAAATATTTCATTAATTTTTCTGGTTTTCTTCAATGTTTTTACAGGAAATAAACAAAATCTTAGCATAGGTCATAATATAACAGAAGGGTTTCGTCTAGCTTCTCAACCTCCTGCTGTGAAAAAGTATTATCCTCCTCCTCAGTTACCTCCTAACTATAGGCCTGTTTGCACATCGGTAATAACAAAAATTCCTTTACAGCCAGAAACACAGTTTAAACCTCGTCATAATCTATCTGCAGCTGAACGATCAGTTTTAATTGGAGAAAAGAAATTTCAGTTAACATGTAAGAAATATATTTATTTGCTTTAAAAAAAAATTTGGCATTTATCTTTGTCATTTTTGTAAATATGATTTTTACTTCATATCACTAACATTATGTTTTAAACTTTTATAGTTGAAAAGAAAAATCTAGATACAAAACCAGTCGCAGAAAATATGACTAGAAGCTTAGGACAGAGTGCACATTCATTTCGCCCATTCCCAAATGATGAAGAGAAGCAAAGCAGATATGAAGAATATTTGGTTTTAAAAAATTTGGGAGGTAAATAGTACTATTCATATTATTTTGTGCAAAAATGATACTGTATTTTAAAACTTCTTATTTGGGATAGGTGATTTATTGGATTTATTTAATGGTGGAATATTGCTAAAAAATGTTAAAATTATAAAATATTAAAATATTTTTTATCTTAGAGTATAGTTTTTTTTATAATAATAAGGCATATAAAATGAAATTTCCTGTCATAGCAAAGTCAAAATAATATGAAGTAGAAAATAATGAGCTTGTAATTAAAGGTCACTCATTTATAATGTTTAAGTTGCATAAGAATGAATGGCAAATTTTTCTTTTATCTTTATTTGTATATTGAAAATCTTCAATAAAATGACTGTAAAAATAATCAGAAAATCCTATTAATTCAAAATTGCCCTATTTAATATTCTTCTTCGACTGGAGGGAAACTATTAAAAAATTAGTTACTCTAAATATTAGGCTGTTTATCAAAAATTTACATAAATTGGAGTGATTTAAAATTTGAAATAACATTATCTATTTATTTTAAATGTTAGTGTTAGAGTAATGGGAAATTTTCATTTGCATTTCTTTAATATCCAATGGCAAAAACTTGCATTTTTTCTCTTGTTTCAACATCTAATAAATAATTTAAGTTGAAGGAATAATCCTGCATAGTTTGAGTTGTAAAACTAGGGAAAATAAGAAAGCAAGTGGATATAAACTATGACTGATAATTCACACAATAAATCATGTGTGCATTCATAGTCTCTGTGTTTCTCACTAAAAAAAGAATGATAAAGAGACTTCAGGCATTCCAAAAAATTTATTGTAAATTGTTTTACAATAAATTTAAGAATATATTGCTTAATTTGGTTGAATGCTTTTAACTATTTAATAATTTCTTTGATGCAGCTTTTTTAATTAATTAGCCAATATTATATAAATGCCTTATTACCAAATTTGATTAAATTAAGATATAACTATTGTTTTAAATAGAATAAATAAATTTTATTATTATTATGTTAGAATTACATAAATTGATTCAACCATCATCTATGACCGAATGGGAAAAGCAACAAGAGCTTGAAGAATTTTCTAGAGCAGCTATGCTTTTTAAACCTTTGTCTTCTGCTTTAAGTGCCAAGTTTGAATCTCGATCTCATTTGGATGTTGAACATGAAGTCATGGATGCCTTAGCTAAAGCCAGGGTATGATTTATTTATTTATTTTGTCTCCATAAGGCTTTACTATATTTTTTAAATATTAATTAATCTAGTATGTTAAGTTACATAACTTCATATCTAATTTCTGAAAGCTGTTCTCTTCTAAACTTTATACTTTAGAACAATTCATGTTACTAAGGCGGATAGTTTATTATATATTAAAGGGCATATTTTTAATAAATAATGCTTTGTTAAATTTCTGTTACTTGTGATATGCTTATAATTTTTTTACTTTTATATAATTGGAATTCCTCTTTATTGTTCAATCTGATGCATTTTTTAAAACTTGTGGAGAGTAAGAGAAATAGACTTAATCTGGAAACATTTATTGCGTGTATATGTGATTTTATTTTCCGTTATTTAGGGAAAGTTGTAAAGAAATAAAAAAACATCCAATAAGTAGTTTCATAGAATATGAAAGAAAACATGAGTCCCATTAAAATAATTGACTAAAATAAAAATAATTCACTGATTTGGAAAAATTACAAGTTCTTCGTAGTTAATTAACTGGGGCTATCATTCAAACTCAAACAGAAATTGAACAAAAAACGGAGGGAAGGGAGAGTAAAGTGCTGTAAAAATAATGATACCTGCTGTCTTTATTTTTGAGAAATGCATCAACTTTATTTATTCTTAATATGCACAACATAAAATGCTTCCTTGTGTTTTGAATGATTTCATGGAATTTAATTTTTCAAAAGAAATAATAAGCCATTTCAGATGAACAAAACAAAAATATTTTATTATAAAATTATCTTTTCATTTTAACTAAGAATTTTAAATAAAGTAAAGAAAATGATTGGCACCTCATTCATAAATTATTTTTTCCTTCCCATTTTTTAAATAAAATTTGACCTATGAGAATCCATATAAGTATTCTGTTTGCCTAGATGCTTGTAACATTAGAATGAATAATGAATTTTTATTGAAATATGGTGCTTCCTTTTTTTATATCAAAGTAGTAGAATTTTTTTGTTTTTCATGTTTCATCTCAATAACAGATAATTTATTATTATATATTCCATATATAAAAATATTCTAAATTTCTATAAATACCAAAAAAAAAATCTATTTTTTCACGTTAAATGTTTCAGACTGTTAAGTCATTAAATCAAAATATTTTAAACTTAAACAATTATGTAGTAAACCGTAACACCAATTATCAGGGTTGCCACACCACAGGGAGAACATGGAAAACTAAGAAAATACGGATAATTTAAAAATTGGCAGAAGAAAACTGGAAAATATAGGGAATATTAAGTTTCTTAATCATCTTTTTCCATCAAGAAAATGCCACTCTTTAAAAATTGTGAGAATAAAGGATCATAGTTATAGCTTCTAAAAAGAAACAATATAATTTGCGATTATGAAAAATTCACCCCTTTTCTACTCTCTCCTTTTTTATCTGTATAAATCCATCTGGTTTCAATTTGCTAGACAGTTGTTCTTTTTCATGAGATTCCCAAATTACAACTTATGAGCATGCTCAATGCTTCTGTAACTGCGTGAAAGAACAGAATATAATTCTTGAGGGGAATGTTCAATCTGTGGAAACACTACCATGGTGTTTAGTCTATCATACTTGAGTTTATTGAATGGCTAGCTTATTATTTGAGAAACTGTCAGCTTCTAAAAAGTAGATTAAAGAATTCTTTTAAAACAATGAGTCTCTTAAAATCCTTTAATTGGAAATCAACAAATAAAATGGATTCAAGGAGCTCTGCAAGATCCATTTGTTGTATACTGCTCACTTTGTAAGAAGATAATAAACTGAAAAAATATGAGAAAAAAGACAGATGCCAAAAAAATAAAGTATACAAAACAGACTACCAGTTCAAAAGAGTCATCATTAATGCTGAACTAAGTATGCAAGTTACAGGAATACAAGAAAAGATGACCTCCAACAGAAGGCATCAAATTTAATGTTTGAAACTGTATAAATGTTGAACTCTTTTTATTAAAAAACAATACTTTAAACCTGAATTTCTATAGTCATTGAAATTTGTTTTGACATATTCGCCCTTTAATAGTTTTAATGATATATTGAAAATATTTTCACATATGTTCATTGAAAATAAAATGGCTAAAAAACGTACATTAGGTCGCACGAAAAATGATGTATCTAATTTGTTAAGAATTAGCTTCACTGAAACTGATGACTGAAAAATCTGCAAAAGTTGCAAATTTATGCTCAAATACATGAATTGGCAAAAATAAATAAATAATAAATTTTCTTTATAATATTTTTTGTTGTTAAGTAATCATTAAATTATGAGTAGCATAACAAAGAAAAATTGTGTTTTTATTTCATAGAGTCCTTAATTTTGTGTCATTTTAACTATAAAATAACATGTAATGTATGATCCTCTTCTTGATAAATGTATATTGTCTTGCTAAAAAGCTGATAATAAATAATTTTGTTATGTTAATAAAAATCTTTTTTTTAATATGCTATTATTTCAAATAATATTAAATTTTTGCTTCCTTTCCTTACATTTTCCTCCTCTTGAAATCATATTTCTTTATAACTGTCAAATGAGAGCTATTTGCACATTTTCCTCTGGTCTTGAATATTTGTTCGGAGAAAACACGATTTTTTTCCAGTTTTGAGTGGCAACTGTGATATATGCAGCTTACTTGATTGTGTAGAGCATTATCAGTCTGAGTTATTTCCATAAATTGGATTTTCATATTGAAATGTAAAATATATATATATTTGTTCGTTTCATTGGTAGCAGCTTTTGCATACTTATTAACTAAATATATCATTGTCTAAATATTTCTTTTTTATCCCTAATTTGAAATAATTCATCCATAGTCTTGCATTCTTAAATAACTGTTTGCTTTTATTACTTATTGTGATCTTCATGTTCTTCATCATCATGAAAAGAATAAATGAATAGTAGTATAAACACATGTAAAATTATTATTAATATGTAATGTAAACTTATTATATACCTGCCACCTTTGGTGACTAACTGATTCACTAGAATGTGCAATGTACCGCTTGCTGTTATTTTTTTAATCTATAACCGCAACACATTGCCAATCCAAAACTGGAGTCGGAATGATGCAAATTCATTGAAAAATCAAAATCACTAAAATCAGACCTGAAGTACATTAATATTTTTTTAAAAAAACTATTTGTAACTTCTTTCTGATAGAAATTCATGGAATATTAGGAGTTACTTGTTCTTGTAATTTTATCACCAACAGACCTTTATTAAATAACATCTTATTTATTTTTGTTTCTTTAGCATGAAAGTACGAAGAAGGTTGAAGAGAAAAGAACTCTGGTCGGAATGCATAATCGCAAAACTTCTGAATGGCATCCTGCTTCTTTGTTATGCAAGCGATTTAATGTTCCTAATCCTTATCCAAAGTAAGGGTTTTATTTAGTGAATTTTATCAGAATAGTTATTAATTAAACTATTTTTTATTATTAAGGAAAATGATTATTGCTATAGTTTATTATTCAAATTAAATGTGTTTTTGTACTATCTTTTAAAGTTTTAATGAAATATAAATGTTAGAAATTTATTTTTGATTCCATTTTTTTAAAAAAGCTATAATTCATTGGTTTAATGAAATATCTAGTTGTTCCATGAATTAACAGATGAAGTGAGTTAAATGTGTAGTAAATGAAAATCCATTCTTCCCATCAACTAATCATTCTATAACTTAACTTTTTTTTAGATTATAAAATAAAATAATGATACTTTTCTCTAGTTATCAAATGATTGTACTCTTTCTGATCACTTTTAGTAAAGATCCATATTTTTTTCATTGCGTTTTGTTTGCTCCAATTACGTAAGAAATCCATTGTTCATTGTAAAATAATACTTGAAATATCGTATATTTAATGCACTGAAATTAATTGTGTAACAATTAATTTAATAGAAGGAACTATCTTCTTATTTTATGTTTTAAGTCTATAAAATTCTATTAAGCTTTATTAACAGTCATAGAATATGAGTATAATTTATACTTTAACTGTCTTCCAGTATCATAGAATTGATAAATGCCACCCAGTATTTAATTTTTGTCCCATCTCATTTTTTTTATTGATCGTCAGCCCTGAATAGAAAAAAATACTATCTAGAGGTGTCTTTTTTATTGCATACAGCCTTTCACCATATTTGATTTTAAAAGATGTTCAAGGATATTGCAACTGATATTTTGTCTTTGTAGTGATTTCTAATACTAGGACCTAGGGACTCTGTACTCTAACAAAAAAACCATTGCTGATTTCATCTATTATTGTCTGAAATGAAAAATGTTACTCTTAAATATTAAAGATATACCATAAGTTACACTTAGAATGTGTGAAAAGTATACAAAAGGAAAAGTATTTATATCTGATATTATAAAGTACCATTATACACTGCTCAAAACAATTAGGGGAGCACATGGTTTTAACATAATTACGCAAAGATGTCTACCAATAAACATAAAATGAATCATCCATAAATTACAGCCTGCCAGGAAACGGAAGAAGAAAACTTTATATGCAAATCAAAGTTCATGACGTCAAAAACCAGAAAAAGGAGATACGGCCAGAAATCGGGATGTTGCAGAAACGTCTGTTTTATTGCCGTAACTGTGAAATTTGATAGCGCAGTCTTTCTGTTTTTGAGACAAGCTTATGAGAATGTCTGAACAACGTGATTTACCGGAATCCATGGCATGGCGTGTCATAGGCCGACTGGAATCAGACCAAATACAACGGAGTGTCGCGGAAGCTGTTAGAGTCGCCAGAAGTGTTGTTGCAAGGCTGTGGAATCGATTCCAAGAGACAGGAAATGTTAGACGTCGACCAGGGCAAGGTCGGCCAAGCACCACTACAGCAACTGTTGACCGGTATATACGGTTAACAGCCCGTCGAAACAGAACAGAGAATGCTACTCAGCTGCAAAGACAGTTGTTCATGGCAACAGAACGCAGGGTGTCCAGCCAAACAGTACGTAATAGGCTTCATGGGGGAGGGCTCTACACACGCAGGCCAATGGTCTGCATTCCGTTGACCCCACGCCACCGTGCTGTCCGAAGAAGATAGACTGCTGAACATCGAGATTGGCAGCAACATGATTGGAGCCAAGTGCTGTTTGCAGACCAGTCCCTATTCAGTCTGGAGTGTGACACTCGACGTGTTATGGTATGGCGGGAGAGGGGCACTCGAAATAACCCCGCAATCGTTCGTGAAAGGTCACAATACAGACGAGCTGGCTGGATGGTATGGGGTGGAATCAGCATAGGCGGACGTACGGACCTGTATATCATTCGGAATGGCACTTTGACGGGCCGCAGGTATGCAGACGAGATACTGCGATCTCATGTCATCCCTTACGCTAGAGCCATTGGCGATTCCTTTCGTTTCAAGGATGATAATGCCCGACCGCATGGAGCTCGTCTGGTGGAGAACATGCTTGAAGTTGAAACAATACAGCGTATGGAATGGCCAGCGTGCTCTTCTAACCTGAATCCAATCGAGCATGTTTGGGACATGCTCGGAAGACGCATTGCTGCGCGGCCAAGGCCGCCTGTGACTGTCCCAGACTTGGAGATAGTACTTCTTGAGGAATGGAACAGTATTCCCCAAAGCCTGATCGATAACCTTATCGCATCCATGGCAAACAGGTGTGCAGCAGTCTTAGCTGTTCGAGGAGACCATACGCCCTATTAAAACTCATGCATCATGTCTATTCAGAGCCTTTTTTCATCGTTTACATGTAACCAAATTGTTGCCCTAAATCATCTTTTCATGTTTTTTTCCATATTTTCAAAGAATTAAAGCATAATTCCACATTCTTTTATTTTTTTCTCTATTGCGCATGGATACGCGTGTACTACCCATTGTATGCCAATACGTGGCTGTCTCGCACGGTTTCTTGATTTTTTTTGCTTGCTCCCCTAATTGTTTTGAGCAGTGTATTTAAAAATTTCGCTTTTGTATATGGTATCTTCTTGTACTGCTGCTTTGTTATATCTTTTATAGTATAATTTGAATTTTCTTCTTAGAAATTTATTTTTACTATTTATATATTGTTTGAATTATGGTCCTTTAAAACTGGGATAAATTTTTACAGCTCTTCAGAAGTATCAGGTTCCCAAAAATCAAAGTCTTTGTTTGATCACATATCTTTTGACAGCAAAGAAATGGAAAAAACTTCTGAACCATTTAATTCTCCTGCTAAAACTGAAGTTGTGAAAAAAACATCCCTTCTTAGTGATGAGAGTATGTTTGTTAATTTTTTTTTGTTATAGATTTTTTTATAATTTCCATTGTTATTCAGAATATTATTATTTTTATAATATCTTTCAAAGATACTGAGATGTACGCTATTTTTTCATGAGCTTTTAGTTATTTTTTGATAATTATTCAATTCACATTTTTGGAATAAATACTCATATTTACATTATAATTTTTATAGTAATTGCTGATAAATCTCCAGAAAAGAATTTGTCTGTCTCACCCAATAAAAACGAAAACATCCAAGTTAGTGAATGTTTTTTTTAATCCTTATTCAGTAATTAAAAATATTCATCATATTGTGATGGTTTGGTAATCAATGATAAAATTATATACAAAAGAATTCATCCATTGACTTTTGTTTTGTATAATTTAAACTTATGAATGTATTATTTCAGACATATACATGCACTAACAGTACCCGCATGGCATTACCCGTAGCATACCGCAAGAAAAATTAACTTTAGCCTCCACTCGATATAACATGGGCATGTTACACAACATCAAACAAACTTAAAAATATATTTAGAAATTATCAATAATAGCTGCAAAACAATTTTTATAGCATACATTCAGAAATATTTAGATTGTTAAAGTGGTAAAAATATGATATGTCCATAGACAAAACACAGAGGATCATTTCGCTCCTCAGGAGATCATTCTGCCTCTGCAATTCAGTTGCAGTGCAATTTAAAGAAAGCTTGTTATTTTGCTCATCGGGAGACTCTCCTTCCCTAGGTGGGGACATTATTTCTTTGATATTCACCATCCAAACATTTCTTTCCACTTCATTTTCCACATTGTGCTACAAACGAAGCTTTTTGGCGTTTAATTTGTTCCAGCGAAGACTAGATTTCTTTCTTTTGGGCATAAGATTTAAATCACTGTCTAAAATCAGACGTAAACAAAGAAATGTATCGCATATGCAAACCACAGCTCTTGCAATTGCAGCTTGAGGTTTTTTGTGCATGTATTGATAAGTAGAAAGTTAAAATTACAATTATAAAACTCCTTTCAATATTTGGATATGACTTTAATGTACTAAAACCTTCCCCAATAAATGTCCTACTAAATGATATAAATATTTTCTATATCTATTGACTATTTTTTGAGTGTTAAAGTTTGAACATACAAACACTTTCAGGAGACTTCATTTTATACTATGTATAGATATTTGATTTCTAATAATGTTTTTCTATTTATTTAGAGAAACTGTTTAGGAAAAAATATTCATTTAAATAACCTTACTAATATAACAAACTACCAGTAATTTTATAAAAGTTGGCTCTGTTAAAAAAAAATGTGTTTCTTGTGCTTTAATATTATGTGACATTCTTTTAATCTTCTTTTTTTAAAAATAATTTTTTCATTATTTGTATTTCAAATATTGCTATTGTAAATTTAATTTAAATACAGATAAAAAAAACTTCTTATTTTATATCATAAAGTTGAAATTAGTGAATGGCTAAAATTTTATTATATTACATGTTTTTTCAGTGTCATTTGAAATTTTCTGCTTTATTATATTTCTTATAAATAATTCTATTTTTTTAAGGAGTTGTATAATGTTTGTGTGCTTGAATACTTATGTGTGTAATAAGTTCAATTCATCCTTATTAAGTTCATTCCATTTTTACTTTTTTATTAATTTAAATTTAAAAAAGATAAACAGTTTAACTTTAAGTCACATAGGCTTTTGTTCATATATTTCACAAAATCTAATTATCTGATATGCATCTGACTATTTGAATTGTATCACGTCTCTTTAGATCCAACAATTTTCTGTAGTCTCTTGTTTTTAGTAAAGGAAGTTTACTTAGCACATAAATTCAACATAAATTCTTTCTGCAGAAAAGTTATGAGTGCATTTTTCATACTACATTTAAAATTAATTTTAAAATATGCAGTATGCATTTTAGAAATTATGTCAAAAACAAATATTTTTTCGTAAATGCAGCAATTTCTATGAAAGATGCTTAAAGTTTTACTCCACCTTCTGATTATTGCATGTAAACTTTAATAATAATGATAAAATAAAGTAAACATTTTGGCAATTTATTTATTTCTATTTGATTTGCATGATGATTTTTTAATAAAAATTGTATAATGAACATTATTACAACATTATTATCTGCTGTTTTTTATTTTACTCAGGTTCAATCATCTGAAAGTGGAAGACCACCTATTGACTTCTTCAAAGATATATTTGAAAATTCCTCTTCTGAAGAGGAAGATACTCCTTCAGCAGAGAAAGAAAATCCTAAAGTTCCTACAGAAATTGAGATTGTAGAAGAAAAATCTTCTATTTCTACATCAGAAGCAACTGTTTCAAATAAAAAAACTTCAGAAAATAAAAAAGTAGGATTTGGCGTTTTTGCCAATTTAGATTTGGATGCATTAAATCAAAGAAGTTCTAAATTAAAGGCAGAGCAAACAAAAAGATGTGAGACTAAGTGTGATATTATAGAGACTTCAAAAACAAATGAGAAGGAAATAATGAGTGAGGTAGCTGCTGTTATTGAAAATACTAGCTTATCAAATGACTTGTATGGACCTGAACTGCCTCCTAATTATAATGGTATATATTTTATCTGTTTTTATCAGGATATTGTTTTGAATAATATTCATAAATTTGAGTCATGCAGTGTGCATGGTAAAAAAATAAATAAAAAAATAAACATTCAAAACAGACAGTTGGATTTAGAAATTATATATTTTTTTAATAACTTCAAAGCACAATATTGTCCAAAAACCATTTTTCTCTTGCTTAAATTAAAAAAAAAAAACAGCTTTTCAATTTTATTAATTTTATTTTTGTAAAAAAATTTCTCTAAGTTTAATAAAAATTTTAAATTATTTTTAAATATATTTGATAATGCTTTTCATTTTTTAGCTATTCAATTTACATTCTTAGCATTGCTAAAATATTAAATGCAGTTTTTGTGTATACATGTTACTGTTGTTTAATTAAGAGGAAATTTTAAAAGTAAAGTTGTTGAATTAAGGCTTAAAACACTATCCTATTGTTAGATTTATTTATTTATTTATTTTATTTTGTAATGTATTTTCTATAAGTGTGCATGTAAAGCCTTTTACCAATTAGAAATGCTTGTAATTTTGTTAGTGTTTGTTTAGCGTTTCTCAAGAAATTTGATTTTTAAATATTTAATTTAAATTTAAAAGAATTCAAAGCTCAATTGTCACAAGGGTTGTGTTGAACTATAAATTTTCTTTGGTAAACTAGCTTAATTTTTTCAACTTCTTGAATATTCAAATACATGTGTGTCATCTGGTTCTTGACCTTCTTTGAATAGTTACAATACATTGCAATTCAGCCAATTTGAGAAAAAAAAAAATCCCTTTCTTCCCAATTTATTAATCAAAAATGGTGTTAAAAGAAATTTTTAAATTAAATTTCTAAATCTAAAAAACTAGGTACATCAAGAATTTTTAAAATCTTTTTTATTAATTTTTCACTTTTGTATGAACTTTTACAGTTAAACATACTTTAAACTATATGAATCAAACATTTATCTTCAGTATATTAGTATTCTTTTTTCTCTTTTCATAATATTTTTGTTTCTTTCAGAATCATCTTATTCAACTCCACCAAAATTGGAATCAAGAAAAAAAGCTAAACATAAAGTGAAGCACAAACATAAGCACCATAAACATAAAGTAATTCTTTTTAATAATACTAATTTATATTTTTAATCTTCAAAATCGAACAATGCTAGAAATAATTATACTTATGAAAGTTATATATATAATTTATATTTTATATTTCATAATCAGAACATGTTTTATAATTACATAATTATTAAATTGTATTTTTTATCACTACTTGCAATAAATATGTGTGCATATTTATTTCCTTTTTTTAATATTTAAACGTGATAACTTTTGAACAAGAATTGTAAAAATTCTGAAGGAAGATTGAACATAATCTGAATGATAAAAAAATTGATGGAAGAATTCTGGAAGAACGCCAAAGCTATTGATAAAAGTCAATATTACAAATAACCGTAATACTATTATTGTTGTCAAAATTGATTTCTAGAAAGAAAGTTGTACATTTACTTAATTTTAGTTAAAATCAATAAAAGTTTTAAATTTATTTAAAGTCCTACTGATATGAGAAAAAATGACAAACCTTACATTTATCTTAAAAGTTAGGTTAAATCGTAAAAGGTGAGATATATCCATTTTTCAACAAATTTTAGAATAGCTGATAGAAAATAAGGAAAATGCATAGTAAAAGAACCAAATGGCGTAAGATTTCTAAAATAAAGTGAATAATATATCTATTTAAAATGTAGACTTAAAATATTTGTTAAAGAAGACATTAAGACCAAGTTACATAAAATATTTAATTAAAAGTTTTAGAGTAAAGTAATTGAGCATGAGAGCTGCTCACTAAAGGCAACTAATGGTTTTGTATAACTTAATAGCTATATATTTAAAAATGTTTATCACAAATTATTTCATTTTATTTTTTTAAATACATTTTGTAATTCGTTTTCAATTTCAAATGTTATCATCTTGTTGTATGCATACTAAATTAGCAAAGTAAAATAATTAAGTGTTTATTTAGAAAAGATATTATTATTTCCTCTATTAGTCCAAAATGCCCAGCATCATGGCAACAGTATTTTCATAATATTAGCAGTATTCAGAGTATTGAGCAACAGCATTAAGATATCCTAAAATATGATAATAGGGTTGCTTTCTAATGATTGCAATCGTTTCTTTGTCTGCTTTAGGTAATGATACATATATATTTTTGGAATATATATATAAATAATAGAGATTATTTTAAATTAATTTATTTAAAAACATTTCAGAATTAAAAGAAGGTAAAATAGTTCTGAATATTCTTTTGTAATTCTGATGATAACAATTGTTTCTTGATCCACATTAGTTGATAATAAATATATTTTTTGGAATGCATTTATAAATAATACTGATTATTTCAAATTAATTTATTTTTAAAAATTTTAGAATAAAAAGAAAAAGAAGAAACATATTTCAACTAAAAGTTCTGATGATTCTTCATTTGATTCAGATGAAGATATACCTCCTGCTGTGATTCTTGAAAAGTATATATATTTTTCTCTAATTTAATGTTATATCTTGAGTATTTTAGTATGTGTTTGGAGGTTTTATTTTGTAATTTTTACTTTCAAAAATTAGTTTGTTGACAGACTTTCTTCACCTTTCTAAACAGTCTGATAAATTTGTGTCCCCATCCCTTGCAAAATAGTAGTTACCATTGAAATTTCCAAATAAAGATTAGAAAATGTAATAACTTTTTATTTTTATCAGGGATTTTAATTCTAAACAGCTGAAAAATTGATTCATTTTTTTCACTTTACAAACTTTAAAAAATTGTCTAATTGGAAATAGATATTATTTCTAATTAAATAAAAGATTATACTTACAAATTCATCAATAACTGATCCAATTTTGTCAGCCCAGATACAAAATGGCATGTAGATAATAATAATAATAAAATAGATAAATTTAAGGTTACCAGAGGATACAACTGTCAAAGGCAGTCCTCACAAGAATATTTTCAGATAGAATTCTGCTATTGGGTATTATGGAGAAGCATTGGATATTAAAAAGGTGAATCAAAGACCATTATGGCAGTGTTTATTCAAATTTTATTACTCTTCAAATATTAATACAATAATTTAATACTCTTATTTATTTATCTTATAAATACTTGTGGGTATATATTATAGACTTTAAATTATTGGAATTTTTTTGGTGCATAGATTTAATATTTGAAGTTTGGATTTTTATAAGATTTCAAACCGAACTGCATCTGCTCTTTTGTATGCATGCAAATAAAATCATTCAAAACCAAATAAATTTTTTTTCACAATTTACTCATCTTGACTCAAAATTCTTTTCTAATTTTTAACTAAATCTGCCAAAGAATGAACCGTCTATTTGTCAGTATTTTCTTAAGTGCATATTGCGATATCTCAAGAATGCAGTGACTGAAATAAATAAAGTTTGGTATGTCATCCTTTAACTACATTTACAATTCTAATTTTTGTTTCAATTAATACGGAAAAGAAGAAGAAAAAAAGACATCCTGAATACCTGTTTGGTCTTCTCGTATTGATATGTAAACTGCATTCTATGGTTAATCCCTAAACATTGCATGTTAATGAATTCTTTCATTAGTATTGCTCATTAAAAGGCATGCAAAATGATACACAAGTATCATTTTCTTTATTGTAATATCAAGCACATAACTACCATTTGCAGGATTTAGAAAATAAAAAATCTGAGCACAGATTTTCATGGCCCTGCCTGAGGCCTACAATTTTATGCAGGATAGATATTGTGATAATTGCCTTATTAGAGAAAAATTTGAAAGAACCATTTCCCTCTTTTAATGTAGTATATTTCAAATTTTTGTGTTACTTTTTATTCATAAATAATATTGTAATTCAAAACTTGTTAAAGATCTTTAACCTTAAAAAGAGACAGCAGTATATAACAAATTACAAATGCTTAACATCTCCATATAATTTCACTTCTAAATGTATTTCTTATATCTGCTTTCATTTTCTTTTCTTATAGGTTGAAAAAACTACAAAAAGTTTTGAAGTGAATTACTGCCAAATCTTTTGTTCATAACTGTACAGTTTTCATGTGTTCAAGATTATATATAAATAAATAACAAGATCTATATTTTTATTGATGTGTTGTGTTACCTTTTTTTAATTCTTCCATTTTATTAGGTATGAAAATACAGAGAAAATCAAAATGAGTGCCACAATTTCATTTTCATTTTTATTGATGTGTTGTGTTATCGATTCTTCCATTTTATTAGAGATAAAATTGCAGAGAAAGTCAAAAGAGATGCCGTAATTTCATAGATGCATTATGCAAAATGTAATCAGTGAATTTGTTAAAGATGAACATACATGCAGAGGTAATATAAACAAGTTTTAAATATACTCTTCACAAATGTCTGTATGTGATCCTTTTGTTACACAGCATATATCAGACTGTGAAATGTAACTCTTGCCATTATCTATAGCAATGGCAAGCTGTTCAGTATGTCTGTAAGGATACTGGTAATGTAGCTGTGATAAAGCTTTCAAATCAATTATTGTCATTGAAACTGGGTTCCCATATATACGATACAGGGAAAAGGCATGCTACACAAAGTGTGAGGAGAATTACATTTCATATTAATATATGCTGTTCAACTAAAAAAAGCACACCGAAAATTGTTGAGGAGTATATTCAAAACTTATATTATCTCTGCATGTATATATATATATTTAACAAATGCATTTATTACATTTTACATACCTATGAAATTAAAGCACTCCTTTTGACTAACTCTGTATAATTTTTTGTTTTAGATTTTAGCTGTTATGAAGAGAGTTTAAAACATTGATTTTCTGCTTTCCTAAGGGACATCTGATGAAAAGGCTTATTGACTCATTCTTCAGGTTAATTATAAAAAGCCCATTTGGTACTTACATATTCGATCTTTGATCTTGGTCACCAAACTTGAGGGCATCGTCAATGAGTTGCAAAACTGCCAATAATTGCAAAAAATCTCTATTATTTGAAAAATTCTTCAAACCTTAACTGTAGTCTGCTATTTTGTTAGTTTCATTGCCATTGACAGTTTATTGCCAAATTAGAATCCGTCGCCAATGAGTTACTAAACCGTTGGCGTCAAGGGTCTAATACGTAAGTAACGTCCATTTTTGAAGGGCATTTGACATTTTAAATGCTATGAAAAGGATCTTTTATTACTACTTAGGTTAAAAAGTCATATTTTTGTAAAATTGTTTTTTTAATGTTTTACTTGTTATAAGATTCATTAAATGCATTTTAACTTTATTTTGTAAACATTAGATATACTGTATTTGTTAAAAAACATATAGGACTCGTTCTTCACTCATTTCTACATAATAAAAAAACCTATTAAATATTTTAGAAGATATAGCTCTTTATTTAATAAACATGTAGAATTTTGATAGATGAAAATTGTGTATTCCTATAATACTGGATGTTTATATTACTTAATCAAATTTATATGATATTTTCGTATTAAAATTATTTTATCTTAAAAAATTAATCTGGTTTTTATTTATTATAATAACATTGGTAATTTGAAATAAATAAAACATAGCTGAAAAAATTTAATTCTAAAGAAGTATAAATTTGCTATTACCTATTAATAACCATCAATCAGTCAGTTATTAGATATAATAATCTTTTGTATTCTCATCTACTGCATACAAATTGAATTATTATCATTTTTAACTTCTTTGTGAAACTATAAAAAACTGTAATAAAAATGCTTGTTTCTGAAAAAAGGATTTCAAATTAAAGTTCTGCAGATTGTTCACTTTGAAAGAATGAAATTTCTAAAATGCAAAATCATATACTGAAAACAATGTACAAAATCTTCTAAATATTTGCAGTTTGAAAGATCCTTTAAGAAATCTGATTTTTGTCCTTGCAGAAATCTTCGACAAACTCACCCAGTAATTTCAGGAACCATAAATGGATTCTGAATTTAAAGCCTGTTCAGAAAATCAAATCTTTTATAACAATTTAAAATTCTGAAATTAATGAATAATATGAAAATTTAATATAAAAGCAAAAATTACGGAAATTTTCTAAAGTATTTACTTGAAACTAATAAAGGGAAATCAATATCAATAAATTCAAAATATCAAGCTCTCCAACAATTTTTTAATATTTCTATTGTTGTAAATAGTTTTATGAATCAATCAATCTTATATCAAATAGGAATAATTTGAAATTGCTCTAAGAATGTGTGTTATTAAAACCTAAAAATGAGAAGGTTGATTTCACCTTCACCTTGGAAGAAACTGATTTCACTGCACAAGAAAATGTACCAATTGCATCAAGAAGACAAATGCTACAGTGACTTGAGTTATGATGTAACATTTGGATGCACTAAATTCAATGACATTCTTTTATACAGATTAATGCTAAAGGTTTGTAGCCTAATTATGTTGCGAAGCAATCTCAACCCACCGAAACTATGCATTGGCTACAGACTGATAATAAAAATATTGCATCCTCCTCTTGTCAAAGGTGAAACTTTAATTGAACTAAATAATTAGAATTTTATTTAATTAAAAATTAAGCAAAATTTGGAAGTTTTCCTACTTTGAAAATATGTCCTAAAAATGATATTTACATCTTCAAAAATCTGAAAAACTAGTTTTTTAAATAATATCAATTTAATAGTCATGTGTTTTTACAAAATTTTAAAACCTTATTATTACTGCCTAAATCCAACTACAAAATGCATTGTTGCCTTTAAATTCTAATTGTCTTCATATTTTCTTAAAATATATAATCATGGATTTTTTTTCCATTGCTAAAAGTTAAAGAAAAAGTATTATATTTAATATTTGTATGATGGATCAATGAGTAAAGTTACAACACCGCAAAATTTAAAAAGATGAATTGTGCATTTTCATTTTCATTAGTGCTGTGGTGTTATGGCTCTTGTGTCCATTAGAAAAGTTCATCAACACGATAAACAGAATTTAAATAAGATAATTATAACAGTACTTTATGTCTACAAACTTGGAGAAATCATGGATATAAAATTATATTAAAGTTATTTATTTGAAATTAAATTTAATCATTATTCCTAGCGAAACTATATTAAAACAGTAAATGACACTATAATTATTTACATCATTGAAAGCATTGATCTAGTTAGAAATATAAATTAAATTTCAAAACTTCTTAGAAATCAGCTTGTTGGCTTCAATTAAAATATACACCTAGAATATTCACACATTTTATAGTAAAATCACTTGCTTATATATAGATATATATATAAAGTTGCTTTTAAAAAAAATTATCATGTTTATACCTGACTAGATATACTGAGAACGAGTTAAGGAAACCATAATAAGGCCTAAATTCAAGTCCATTCTTGTTGAAAACAAATGCAATGATATGCGAACTATCAAGAATTCTACATCAGAATAAATATATCTGCAAAGCAAATTTGGAAAAGTTTGTTCATTTCATTCACCTAAATTGTTTTTGGCTTTGAAAAGAGAAAATATTAATATCGTAAATGAAATTGAATTTTTCTTCTAAAATTTTCACTGTAAAAAGAATTTAAGATATGGTGCGCTTGTTCTTTTCTTCTTTTTCGCGTTTCTCTTTGAAACCGGAAAATAAAACTATCCTTAAATAGAATCCTTATGAATCATTAAGTTTTGAAAAATTATGGAATTACTGTTGTAATTAGCTCCTAGATTCATTAAAAATTTCACTAAAATTATTCTTATGAATTTAAAAATGTAATTAAAATATTGGCTTAATTAAATCAGAAATTTCAAACCGAAACTTAAATATGTTGCTAGAAACCGGCGAGCTTAACTTTAACTGTGCAACGGAGGCATGCGCAATTCTGTTCCAGTGGTGGGTGCGGCGAGAGTTGTTTATGGTTTCGGAATGGTGTTTATAAGTTAAAAATGACTTAAAATTACTCTCAATAAAGATGTCGGAATTAAAAATTCAAGCACCTCTTGCAAGAATAGAGGACTGGGCTGAATTCAATGATTATCAATGTTCTGAAGATTTTGAAAATTCAAATAAAGACTCGTTTTCCAGCCCAGAAACAAATGAAAATTCTTTCGTTGACAGTAGTTTCAGCGATGCATTTTCAACATCTCTGGAAGATCTAGTGAACACTTTCGATGATAAAATAACTAAATGCTTTTATAATTATGAAGAAAACGTCGAAAAATTAGCACCAGTTCAAGTTCGAAACCAAGAAGAGATAATGAATGAATGCCAGTGAGTTCTGAAAAAATTGACATAAAATTTTATTTTGGCATTGAGTGTATTGAAATGCTTGTAATCTTATATTGTACCAAAAAATTTTATTTAAAGAAATTTTTCAAAATGATATATTTTTATTTGATTATAATATTTACATATCTATAGTTTTCTTTATTAGATGAATGTTTAAAACTCAATGCTCTTATTTTGTTTATTTTCTTTCTTACTTTACCTCGTGAATTTTTACGCACTTGTGATATTCGTGTTTTTGATTTTTGTTAACCCGGCACAAGCCAAGAATTTATTCAGGAGCATAAGCCGGAAAATAAACCTCCTTCCTCTTCCTCTTTAAAACTCAATATCTTCTCATATTATGACCGAATTGAAATGAATTCCAAACTCCGTAAAGTTTCAAGAAACCTGATTCTTTTTTCCGTCGATTTTTTTGAATAGAATTTGTATCAAAAACGATATGAATATTAAAACTGTTGAAAAATTTGTATTGTATATATCTGTGTGCATATATCATTTATTTTTGATTTAATTGCTGAAGTTATTTTCAAAGGCTGTTGTGATTCATTTTCTCCATTTCCTTAGGATTTGGTGGACTTTAACTGGGAATTTTGGAAGCATTTTACCAATTGATTGGACCAAATCCTGTGCAAAAGGATTGCAGAATTCAATTATTAATCTTAACCAGAATGCAGTATGTATTCATGGGCATATATAATTATACATATTTGTATCAATTTAATGCTTATAGTACATTGCTTTCTTTATTGTTTTACTGCTTTTAACATCTTAACATTATTGTATTGTATATTTTGTAATGCTCATGTAAAAAGAAGTTTTTTTTTTTGTTTCTTTAGAATTTCACATAAAATGTACCAATCATGAAAGTAGTTGAGTGTAGTTTTGTAAATAGATGCCATGTGTTTTTTTATAGATTTGAGTAATTATATAAAAAGCTGATCTTCAGTTTATGTAGCTTTTTTTTCCAGAAAGTTAAATTTGTTTAAGATTGACAAGAAAGCTAGAAACATATTGTAATTTAAATTTTTCTTCATATATTGTTATCATTGCTATGGTATATATTTTGGAATTGTTCCTTATTTGCTTAACTGTTTACAATATCAAATTTCTTGGAAGCCATTTAAAATATGCAAATGCACAACACACTTAAATAACAGTTATAAATTTTTATAGGACTGTGATTCTAAAAAAGATGAATCACCCAATGAAATAGATGTCCGGTCATTTTTAATCAAAAATCTTCAGCAAGAACCTCTTTTCACGGCTGAGCAAGTATTAGAAGAAATCGAAGAAATGATCCAAGTAATTATTTTTTTAAATAAATTATTGAAATCTTTCGTAATTTTTCATCTAAATTATTTTGCTCAAATAGTTTTACTGCAAAAATAATTTTTTGTGATTGATTGTCATTTTTTTTTTTAAATTTGTAACTAAGAACTTTTTTTATGTTTTAGCAACAGCGATCACCATCATTAAATACTTGTGAAACTCCTGATAAGTCTCCAGACGATTTAAAGAGTAAAGTTGCTGCATATATTGGAATGTATAAAGATGGTAAATTTGAATTTATACTCATTTATATATTTATAAATGCAAAATTTATAATTAAATTTTATGATATATGAATTTTAAAAAATTTAATTTCTGAAAATATTAAGTAGTGTTTTACAATTACAAATGCTCATGTGTACAAAATTCAGTCTTTGCAAACACAAAACAAAATAAAAATTAAAATGAAATCCGCTATGTATATTTCAATGCAAGTAAAAATATAATTTCGTGAATGGCCAAGCACCTCATGCTCATGCAAGTTAAATTATATTTTTATTCATTTTTATTGTTCCTCTGAATTAATAACTTTGGTATTGCAAATGATAAAAAAAAAAAGAAAACCTTAGTCGTGCATTTATTGTTAAAAAAATATCACATTTCCTATTTATTTCACTTCATATAATCACATGCTCAAAATTACATTTATCTAGATTTTATTTGCTGTAGTAATTAACTTATTTTTAAACAAAATCAGAGCTTTTGTAAATGCAATGGCAACATGTTATTAAAAGATTATTTTTTGAAATGCTCGATCAGATAATAAAATTTTTATTTTTTGTCTATGGATTTTTGTTGATGCCAAAAACCTCATCCCCAAAATAGCATCATGGGCTGACATGATAATAAAAAAAACTGAAAAGGTAAAATAAAAGAACAATGTTTTAAATGAATTAGCATAAAGTATGCATCTTGGTTTTATAAATAGCCTTAAAAAAGGCAAAGTGTTGCTTAAAATTCATTAAGAAAGTACTTAGATAGAAACAATTTTCCAGATAAATTTTAATAAGTTTGTTCACATGCACACACTCAAGATTATTTAAAATTTGGGGGGGGGGGGGGGGGGATTGGCACAAATTCATAAAAAACAGCATTTATTAAAATACGAAATCTTTTGTTTGTTGATTAACACATCAATTTGTTTTCATATAATAATATTTATCGTTCCTGGAAAGGTATAAGCAGATAAAAAACTTAGTCATATTAATAATAATTGAAATCTTAATTATGTAAAGGCTTGTTAATTTGTGTTCCAGTTTTTAATTTTGTTCTTTATAATAGTGTGTAGCAACCTAACTGCCACATTGCATACTCATTCCTTATTTTAAATTAATTTTTTGAGGGTGGAAATAAATTGCTATGTTTATTATTGTTTCAAAAGCCTTATTACTGTAATTTATTATTATATTCAGTTACAATCATAGTACATTAGCAAAAAATTATTAATTACTATTTTATTGTTAAGTTAAAAAATGTTTTTAGTTCTATGTGTAACTTTTTGTGAGTAATTTATTTTCAGAAGTGAAAAGGTTGACTTTAGCTCAACTGCATGACTTATTGACAGATATGGAAAATTTAATCCAAGATCATTCAGAAACTCTTATTAATGAATTAGCCTTGCGTGATGAATTGGATTATGAGAAGGAGTTAAAAAATACGTTTATATCCTTGGTTTTAAGCATCCAGAACAAACGACGTCAATACAATTGTATTGACAAGAAAAAAAATATGAGAAATGGATCAATTAATGGTACTGAACCAAAGGTGAGTCTGTTTCATTAGACTGCAAACCTGTTATAAGAGTAGAAATATTTAGTTTTTTTTTTTTTTGTATGATACAAATAATTTTAATTGTAATTATTATGCATATTAAGGCTCTATTTCTTTAAACTTAACATGAAATTTTATTTAGCTTTTGTTTGAATTTTTTTTAAAAAAATAAAATATCTAAATTAATTTTACTGTTTTGTGATTAATTCTATGCAAAAACTTTTCAGTTTATCTTGATTTTTTTTCTTCTAATTTTCTGAAGTCTTAAATTATTTGTTACAAAATGATTTTTTTTTTTTTAAAGTTAGAAATGGAGTTTGAAAATTTTCACTCCTGTTATACAAATATGTTTTCGTTTTTTATCAATATGATAATTGTTGAGACTGTAGACTCTTATTGCATTTTTTACATTTTACAAGTGATTTGATACTTCTAATCCAGGTGAATTAAGAAGAATCCATTATGAGTGAAATCTAAGTGAATGTAATAAAATGAATGACAAGATTTTATAACATCTCCTTTAGTTTATTTGGATAATATGACTTGAATTATATGAGACATGATTTAATATTTCTAAATATTTTAAATTTTCAATTCTCTGTGTATAAAATTTTAAAAAAAGCGAGTTACCATACATATAGAAAAAAATGTGTGTAGAGTAACTACAATTTTTTTTAAATATTTAGTCAAACTTTCGAGTTGCATATTATGAGTTAGAAGATTAGAAACAGTTTTAATACTTTTAATTACAGATATATAAAAAATTGAAGTGTTGGTTTGTTGAAATGATTGTTTGTCTGTTCATGAAGTATAAAAATATAACAAATGAAGTCTTTCACGGACAGAAGGTTTTATAGTTAGCATTACATCAACTAAGTAAAACTTCTAGTTAAAAGATTGCTAATTATAGAACATACCAGTAGTATTTAAAAATGTTTGAACAATTAAAAAAATGGCCATTGTTTGTTCTTGAAGTTAAATCTGTATTTGCCTATAAATTAAACTAAACAAAACAAAAAAAATCAATTTTTATTAAAATGATTCTATGGACCTATGCAATATGAGCATTTTTTTTTTAACTAGAGAAAAAGAATTGTACAGTTGCTAAATTCTCTTCAAAGAAAATTTTTTTCAATATTTATGGTTCATATAAAAATTACATTTGTACTGGAATATTTTCAAAGTCCTTCATGGTTTAAAGTAAAGATTAGGTGTGTCCCTCCCCCAAGTTTGTTACCTATATGGCAACCCAATTGAATGCTCATATAGTAACCCTGATGCTATTTTGTTTACTACTTCTGTTGAGTTGAACTATGGTTGAGTTGAATATGAGTTACAACTATTTTATGAAAAATGTTAAATTCAAAATAATAAAAAATATCAATTAAAAAGTTTAACTTTGTTCTTTATCATAATTAATTTTTTTTTGTACATATAGGCATTGCAATTTTATTTTTAATGTGAACATGAACAGAAAATCTTTATTTATTCTTTTGTGATTTTTAACTGTCAATATGAGCTTTAAAAAATCGTCTACATTCCGACTTTAAAAGTCAGCTGTAAAAGAATTCTTTGCAGTTCTATTTTTTGTTGTTGTTGTTCTAATGGTTAGTTTCTTTGATAATTTATTAAATCAGTAATTGTGCAAGAATAGATGTTGGATAAATGGACTGAAAGACAGTATTTTGAACCTGCAGAATGGATGAAGGACGATTGGAATATATATATATTTATATATATATAAGAGTTGATGAAGTTAGGAAAGGCTGGTTTTTTTGAAATTTTGTATGGAGAATGGTTTGATTTCTTTTTTCTTTTTTTAAATTCTTCCACCTTTTTTTCTCTTCTTTTAATAACATACTGTTTCTGTTATCTGCACAGTCCTTATCCAGGTAGCACATCCTGTAGCATAATATTGTGTGATATTATATGATATTAAACAATATTGTGAATATTGTGCAGTTTTCGTTTGCTACTAGGGTATGATGCTCAATGTGCTTGCGAAGCTACTAGGTTCCCACTCCCACTGCTAACAAAGCTGTAGAAGGTTTTTTTCAAATTAAAAAATGCTGCCTTATGATTTCTACAAATGTAGCAAGCATCATATTCTCTAACTTTTGCTCTGCATCCAACAGACTGGCACAGTTGGTCTGAAAAAAACAATACTTATCAGTAAAAAAATTATTATTATGTTGCGAAAATTGGTAACCTTAACTGTTCCACAGAAGTGTTTGTTTTCTTTTTTCACTATCTTTATTAGCGACTTGGCATCCTTCACACAGCTAGGGGCACATTAAACTTCACTTTTACCCCTCCTTGTACTTTATTTCCTTTCAAAGTATGTTATTTTATAGAGTGCTAACACAGAGAAGCAAAGAGTGATGTTATTTTAGAGAAAACTTAAGTTTAACTACAAAATTTGTTGTAAAGAAAATTCATTCTACTTTTATTCATCATTCATGTATTGCCTTAAACTTCCTAAATTTTCTTAATTTTTAATCAATTTAATTAAACTTTGATTAAGAATACTATCCACATTTTAAATTATTCAATCAAACTGTGATAACCCTATCTGATGATAAACCTCAGCTATATAAGTTAGTGAAGAGGGTTAATATTTTGGCATTTATTTAATTACCTTTTGTGATTCACTTAAGGTTGAATTTATTTGAATAAGTTGTGTTCATTTGAATAAGAAAATATAATTAATGCTTTCCTTATAAAAATATTAGAATTTCTAAGTGAATATCAAATTTATTTGTTTAAATCTGTGCAACTAAATAAATTTTTAAATTTTATTATTTACAGTACCTTAGCACTGTTATTCCCTATGACCCAAAGCAGGGATCTCCATCTAACTCAACTCTACAAATTCTGATCAAAAGTAAGTATGTAATTAAAAGTTAATTATGCAATTGGATTTCCTGTAGGGAAACTATAATTGCACATAATCTTAATTTGAAAGTTGTTTTTGGAAGGATATAATATGCTGTACTGTGTAACATATGAATAATTTAATTGTTGGAGATTTCGGCATTAAAAGGTTAATTTTATATTATACTGTTTTACTCTATTAATTTGAACTTCTAATATTTACTTATAAATATTTTGTTATTTGAATTCTAATGCATGTGGAAAAAGTAGGAAGTATTTCCTGGTCTCTGATGAATTGGCATCTGATCTTTGATGTTAATTATATTAGTGCATTTACTGAGAGGAAGGGGGGAAATAATACAAAATGGAAAGTCAGAGAAAAATAACATGATTGGAATTATTGAAAGAGTTATCTTTCATTCTGGGATTCTTAACTTCTTAACTGCATCTTTGTCTGAGCTAAGGAGTAAAATGAATATTTTCTGTTAAATGAAATAAAAGATTTTCATAATTATAACTTTTTCATTATCTCTTAAAAAATTTGTCATGTATATATTTTTATATAGAATATTTTAAATAGCATAGCAATTTAATTAAGATGAAAAAAATGAAAGTTAATTCCATTTATCTAATAATTATTGGTAATCATATAGTTTTTAAAGTAATGCTAATCATTCTCGCAACTAACAGTGCACTATTTATTATTGTTTATTATTTTGAGCAAATATAGATAATTTCAGGGAAGGTGATTGAATTTATTTTCTTTATATTGATTGTAAAATTACAAAAATAATCGCATTTAAATGTGAATGTTATGTTTAATTGTTTAGTGGTGTATTTATTATGATACAATTTTGTTAATGGAGAGCGTAATGAATGAATTATCTTCTACCCACAATTTTTTCTTCTAAGTATAGTTTTATTGCATTTGATTACTCTGACATTTATTCTATAAATGAAAATAAACATTATTATATTATTATTCAGAGGAATTATCTGGAGTCAGTTGTTTTTCATTTCAAAGTATTTAGTCAATCAAGTATTTCATTAAAATTTTAATATAAATGATTGATTACTTCTAAAAAAGTGAAATATATCCCTTAGTCAAATTTGATTGAGATAAATAATTTTGAGAAGAAAAAAAAAATTTTTTTTAATATAATATTGTATTACATGAACATGTCTTAATATTGACCGTATAGTTTTTTTTTTAATTTCTTACTGAGATTATCTTTATATTTTATAGTTTTGCAAGCAATTAATGAGGACAGTCCAACTGTGCCCACTTTATTGACTGATTATATATTGAAAGGTAAGGAAACCAATCTTGAATAGTTATTATTGTATCTTGCAAAGGGTGATAGAAAACAAACCCTCTCAATATATAACTAGCTTTCTATCATACGAATCAAAATAGAATTTTGAATGTACTCTGTTGTCAAAAATGACATGAAAAACAACAAAAACACTAACAAAAAATTTACATCACGAGAATTTGAACATCTATGGAAGTTAAGCTTTGATTTAGCTTTACGCTAATAAGAAATGTGCTCATCTGTCTTAGGAAATTGTAAGATAAAGAAGATAACAATATATAAAATAATGAATTCAGTAGTAAAATCCAACTATGAATTGTGATCATTACTTGCAACATCTGAACTCTCTGAAATTAGTATGGAAATGTGAATACTTCTAATGCCAAATTAGGTATGATGTGCGCTTGTAAATGTTGCCTGCATTTGTGATGTAATCTTTACCAATCACCTGGTTTAATTTTGATAACAATTAGAAAGAATATCATGTGTGGCAGAATGAATTATTTATACACAACAGTTCCTTAAAACATTTTTATCTGCTGCAAATTGCATTGAACTTAGACTTAATCTTAGCCAATGATTTCTACAGTAGACAGTATTTGCCAACTCAAGTTATAAAGCTTTATCATGTTGTTGATCATTTGTAATATTGTACACTTTGTTCAAATCAAAGGATATAAATTCAAAGAAATAACAGTGCAGTATTTATATATAAAATGAAATTTGTCATGATAATATCCTATGTCAAACCTGAAGTTTTTTTTTCTTCTCTCTCTCTTAATGATGTTTTCATTTTGTATATTAAATACTGTCATCATGCTACTCTTTTACAATGAGAATCCCATTCTTATTATATATATATATATATATATATATATAATAAATTTTGTGATTTTGTCTCTTTGACCATAACCAGGATTACCACTAGTGTATTTTTCATATCATATTTGAACAAACACTATATAATATCTACACTCATTTTTTTCTGAATAGCATTCCTTTTTAGAGGTCCTGAATCAGCAAAGTTTCTTAAAAATAGTTTTATTTTGTGTAATAAATAGTAGAACTTTTAATTATTATTATATTGAATTCACAGCTAATTTCAGTCAGATTTTAAATATGAAAAAAAAAAAAAATCTTAAGTGCATTGCATTTTAAAGTATGAAATTAATGGGTAGTTGAATTAAAATTTTGCTTACATGTTAGGTATCTGTTAGATAGGCACTCTATACAATATGTATTTGTTACATTTGTAAATGGGATGTAGAAATTTTTAATTTCATCCTTGCATATGATTGAAATACTTCCTTTTTAGTAAATATTTTTTTAAAAATATATATATAAATTTTGTAGCTAATTATTATTTTGCAAATAATAAAAAGTTAGTAATTAAGCTAAAAATAATTAACTTAATCTTTTGTAGAGTTTTTTTAATGCAAAATTTTCTCTCTCTCTTTTTTTCTTTTTCTTTTTTAGAAATGATTTTCATTTTATTACAATTTACTTTTATAGGTATGCTTTTGTTAGTTGTAAATAAATAATGTTCCATAAGTAAAAACATAAAATTATCCAATTCTGATTGAAATTAATTTTTTTAAGTAATGTGTGTTTACATGTAAACATCTTTTTAGCTGACTTTGAATCTTTACCTTATTCAAAAGCAAGAAATTTGTTTTAATTCTTTATTTTAAATGTATAAGTAGTTTTATAATTTAAATTATTATGAGTAGAAAATCATTTTTATATGTTATGTTTCTGTACTAAATTATTCATAAGCAATAAATGCTTAGTATATCATTGGGAAATTTCTCCTTGTAGAAAATACAGTAATACAATGAAAAGTTATAATTGTTTGGCTATAATTTGTAATTAATATTTTCATTTAAGAATTTTAGATTTCTTTATTGTTCATTATCTAAATTATTTTTTTTACACTCTTTGCAATGTCTTATTATACCATGTTTTCTTTAAGAAAATTTATATTTTATATTGATATCTAATTTTTAAATTGACATTTTTATAGTGTTCTGCCCCACCTGATTCCTTTCTGAGAAAAATCAACTGATGGATTGTTTTTGTTGTGAAGGATTCTATGCTTTAGGATTTTTACTTTGAATGCTATTTAATCTTGTTATTAAGTTCTTGTTTGTAGAATGAGATATTTGATTGTTTTGTTATGTTTAGGTTTTTATAGTTGTGCTTTTTATGCTTAGAACTCAGGGTTTGAAATTATTTCTTAAAAATGGTTCTGAACAATGATACTACTTACTTTTCTTTTTTGGTGCATTCATTGAATTTTCAGTTTAACATTTAAAATATGTTTTTGAATCTCAAAAGATTAGATTCATTAATCATGTAAAGTTTTTTTTAGCTAACTTAAATTTTTCCATTATTTATAGTTAGCAAAAAAAAATCTTGATTTAAAACAAAAATACTTATTAATGATGTTAGATTTGAAAGTAAAATTGAAATTTATATTGTATTTAAAGTCAGCATTTATAGGAACTAAAATTATAATCTGTGTCATGTTTTTTACACAAAAGAATTCTGTAATTTACTCAATTTTGTAATTCCACCGAAGACACTCTATTGAATTTCAAAATCTGTATTGAGTTATTTCTATTCAGGATTATTACATTTTTTATTATATTGTTAGAATGCATTTTTTTCTTCTTATTTCAGTGGTTCTTTGTTAATTATAAGTGTTAATAATTTTGTTACACTGTGAAATTTGCTAAATAGTGACATTCAACATAAGATATAAATGAGTTCACGCACAAAAAGCCTATAGGTTATAGGATATGATTGCTTAGAACAGAAAAAATTCATGAACTGATAATGTGTAAAATAACTTTAAAGTAGTTTTTTTTTTATTTATTTTATATGTAAGCTAAATTTAACAAGCATTTTTACTTTTTTGCAGCATTGAGAGTATAGTAAATTTTTTGTTTTTATAAGAATGCTAACTAAAATATTGGTTTATGAATTTTTACTCTTAAACTGACATTTTGTTTCATGAAATAAATATTCCTATCATTGACATTTTCAGTAATTTATCAAAATTTAGTATGCTGCTACCAATTTCTACATCAATTGTTTTAATAGGATTTACTTCATATCAGTATCATAAATTCACAATATTATGTGTTCATTCTTCATGCACTGTTTTTAAAATCTTACTAACAGGGATAATAATGATAATGAAATCTTATTAACAGGAATAATGATGAATTTCTTTTCTCACAGAAAATTTATTAATACTGCATTCCCTGTATAATGAATAATTTTTAAATCATATAAATAATTATGATAAAATGTGGAAGATTAAAATTGGATTCTCACTTTCTTTTACATTTACAGAAATCTATTGATATCTAGTTTGAGTATAGAAATACATCATAAAATAAGAAGATTAATGCTTGCTAAAACTTTTAAATAATTTTTATCTAGTTTTACCTTTAATTTAGGTTCTAAAAGGTTTTATCTTTGAATATTATAAGTAATAAATCTCTATGTATTATCTTGAGATTTTTTTGTGATGCCTCCACCATTTGCTGAAATGGTGGCTTAGATGTTGAATAATAGATTGGTTGTACCTGATATTTTGCTGTGGTGGTTGAATCTTTAAAATGTCACTTTAGTGCCTCCTCTTCAAATAAATTATTCACAGTCACATTTTTCATCGCATAATTTTTCCATATGACCCCTCATGTTTACTGGGTCAAAATTCATTACTCATAAGATGCCTTAATGGTTATTTTTCACTTTCAAAGCACAGGATTCTGAGTGGCATTTGTTTTGATTGACTAATGCAACAAATATCTGTTGTCTGCTAAGCTGTTGGATTATTTTCTAGATTAGTTGGGCTCTCATTTTGAGAATTGTAAAATGATTCTAAATTATAATATTATGAGTAAACTATTGTTTCTTGAATTTTGATTTCATCTAATGTATAGTACTTGGATTATGGATGTCTTAGAAGCTCTTAAAAGTCATAAAATTAATTCCACAATGCTTAAAAACAAAAGTAATTAAGAAGACATATCTCAGTTTGCATCATTTATTGAAAGTTGAAGCAGGTTGCAATTATTAGTAAGGTTGCTATTTGTTTTGTGTGTCAATAAAAAATCTATCACATATAATTTATTTCTCTGCTTAATATATCTCCTGAACAACACTTTTTAAAGATGTTAACACTTGAAAAAAAAGTTTAATTAGCTCTGGTTTGAATATTCTACTTGTAAAACTCTGCAGATAACATAAACAAAAAAAATTCATTAATTTAAATGAATAAAAGTTAATGCAACATAAGATTAATTCTATGATAAAAAAAATCCTTTCCTATAATCCTATCTCTAACAAATCCTGATGTTACATGATAACCTAATAATCAAATTATTAGATTAAATTCTTTCATAAGCATATCAAAATTAATACTGCTTTTTATCTCTATAATCACTGAATATTTTATTGTATATATTTTTCTTTTTCTACTGCAGTATTTCTGCGAATATATGTGTAGAATGTTTAGAATGCAGACAGTTTTGTGTGTTTCTCTGTTGTCTTGTTATTGAAATGCAATATAATGAATTTTGAAAAAGCCTGTTGTTAAATGGCTGCCTTGAGTTTAAAATTCTGATTTTAAACCCTGAGTACACTATTATTTAGATGATGCTATCTCTATTCGAATGTTATAGATGGATGTACTTTTAAAAGCTTGACACTTCTGCAACTCTTTAAATGTGAATCGCTGTGTGTGAGGATAAGGCCTGTGCTTTGAATTGTTGTAAAGTGCTTGATATTATAATGATGAAGTCATACTTTTTGTGCATAATTGACAATTTTACTTATATAGATAAGGTGAAATGTTGTGTAAATTAAAAATATGAAAGTTTACATTTTAACTTTAAATTAGCTATTGTAAAGAAAGCAATGAATTTGAAATGTTTTAATCTGAATAATATTAAAATTTTGAAATTTGTTAAAAATTATTTAATCACTGAGCTAAATATTTTTAATTAATCAATGATTAATAGAAAAAAAAAGGCTGCCTCACCTGAAATGTGTAAATATTTAAAATTTCTATGCTGGTTATGCTTTTAGTTTGCAGCTGTCATCATAGCATGCATTTTCAAGTTGTTTTGTGATGCATTTAATGTGCGATTCTTTTGATATTATACCAATTGAATTTCCTAAATTTATGCTTGTTATTTTAATGAAAATAAAGTAGGAACATAAGTGTATTAAATGATGGCATTTGATATCATTTATATTTCTTGTACAAAGATTGCTAGTTTGTTTTTGTTGGTTGTAGAATCTCTAAATAGTTACTGTACATGGACTTTTGTATTGAAATGCATTTAAGTGTGAAGTTTAGGATTAAATTATGTTTTACTTATTTCTTTCTCATATTATTTAACTTTTACATTTGTTGAAACATATTTTAAATAAAATGTATTTTATTATCTATAAACTGAATCTTTCATGAGCTTGATTCTCAGTTCCATGTCTGGGTTTGTGACGTTCTCAGACAACTTATGCTAAGCATATATATCCCTCTCTAAAAGTACAGCAACATAAATTGAATTATAAAAATCATTATAATTTCATATTTTGAAGCAAGTAAAAGTTTAACTAGAGTTCACCAAATTATCTTTATGTTATATTTTATTTCCTGATTGGAATTAAGGTATTAAAAATTATTAGTTCCAATCTATATTCAGCAGAAATTTTTGTGCAGCTAGTGAACCTTAAACCTTTTTCAAGTTTTCTTATTTTTCTGAACAGTAATAAAGTATAAATTATAACTTCCATATTATCAGCTCTTGTAAAAGATTTATACAGTTTTGCATTTTTAAAGTTTTGTTTCATTCAGTATTAAGAGATGTAATTGTTGTGGAATATTCATTATGTTTTCTTTTGACAAGAAATGTCTTATGTAAATTGAGTGTGAGAAGACTTTTGCACAATTTTCTTCCCATATGTTTACACACAGTTTTTAATTGTTTCTTTATACACACATACATAAAGGGCTTTTTTTTTGCATTCTTCAGTGCATTTATGGTCATATTTGTGATTTTCTTCTAGTTGTGGCTACTATTTTTATATTACTTAAATAGATTTTCATATTGTGATATTTTTAGTGCAATATTATGTATGTGTATTCTATCTTGCTTATTTTGAATGTTTTTGTTGTTTTCTTACGAAAAATGTTAAGCATACAACAGTGGATTTTATTGTAAAATTTATTGATGTAAAATTTGTAATTATGTTGTTGCCATAACATTTCAGGTAGATAACATTCTTTCTGTGCATGTCTTCCTTTCAATTTGGTTTCTTTTTTTATTCTATCCCTCTCACCATCCTTAGTTACTAAGTTTTTTATGTTACTAAATAACTTTCTTTAATGGTGATATATGTAAAAAATGCTCATATTATTATCATTGCCAAATATTGCTTGTTTTTTTTAATATTTTAGAGATTTTAATCATATTAAACCTCTCTATTAATTCATATTAGAATGGAATGGCTTGTTTGTCAAGTATAATTATTTTGAGATTTTTGCTTAATGTTACACTTTTGAGATTATTTAATGGAATTAATCCTTTGATAAGTTTATTGATTATCAATCATTTTGAGCATGTTGGTTTTTTTTTATAAATTTATGAAATGTTTATTTTTTTCTTTGTTTCTGTTGTATTATTTATTTTCAGCTTGATTGTGAAATATTTTTTTAAAAGAAGTAACGATAAGTTAATTAGTATTTTTTTTCTTTTATTCATAAATTTACTTTTTAAATTTAGATAATTCTTAAAAGAACAATATTCAACTATTAATGACTAATTGTACTAAAAAGAAATAAAAAAGATTTCTTAATTTTGTTTTTAAATAAATGTTATACTCACAATTTTCTAAATATGTAGAAAAATCCTAACTTGAAATTTTCTTTATTCTAGTCATTACTGCTTTGTTTTGAATGTTAAATAATCAATATTCAAAGTATCACAGTTGATTTATAATTTATCTTTAAAAGCTTTAATTTTATTCTTTGTTATAATATTTAGTTATTGGTTTTCTTTATTTAAACATATCCATTGTATTTAAACTATATTACTGTAATGTTGAAAGTTTTCAATTGCAGCTTGGAACTGTATCTTTCTACAATAAATTACTTGCACATTAAAATGTATTCTGAAAATTTTCTTTTGAAGTGTTTAGACAAATACAAGTTATTAAATTCTTGTCTACTATTGTGATAATATCACAATATTTTAATCTGACTGATCTGTTTATTTTAGTATAAATAATGAATCAGTTTCAAAGCAACATTTTATAATATTGAACTTGATTCAAATGGGCTTCCCCCTTTTCTTTTTGTATGTGAGTGTTTACCTTAAAAGGAAATTATTTATGTATAAACCTTAAATATTGAGTTATTTTTGATGAAAAGTGAGACTTCTAGACAAAATGCTATAAATCTTTGAAAGTTTTCTTGTAAGCAGAATAATTAAGAGTGCTCAATCATCCTATTTATCTATTATGGGTGTAAAGCGCTTGTGGATTTATGTAAATTCAAACTAGTTCATAATAAAGTGAAGGTAACCAGGAATATCAACTAAGGATTTGTTGATAATACAGTAAATATACATAAACATATGGTGATGTTTCAAGAAATTTTAATCTGGTGTTGTAAATAAAAAAAGGAAAAATAAATAAATAAATAGTCATTTGGATTTTCAATACCAATAAACAAAAACAATGGACTGCTACCACTAGTTTAATCACCCGCCCCAAACCAAAAAAGATGTCAGATCTATTGGACATACATAATTCAATAGCTTTCAAACATTTGATAAAAGTCAAAAACTTTGGTAAATCAGTGCTACAAGATTAATTGACAAAACCGAAGAATTTACCATTATTTTGCACTTAGATTTTATGGGACTGAAACTCTTCATTTTAAAACAATGATTGAGAAATTTGCTCCAATCTTCACAAAAATGCCAATCAATATACAGTGATTGAAGGGTGGTATATGACTACTGAAACTGCATTTTTCAAAATTAGTGGATTGAATATCCACTCAGTTTAGTACATTTCATCAAAAGTGTGATTAATGTAACCTAAATTGTTAATCATAAATGAAATTTTACTGTTTCACGAATCAAGTCTGCATAATTTAAAAATAATTGCTCAATAATTACTTGCTTTGTTTAATACAATTTTTATTCACATTCCAGTCATAATTTTTTCAAGTATAAATGCCAGGAGATAGTTATAACATGCTTATTACACCACGGAGGTGGGGGAGCGACATGGGAGGGAGAGTACATTTCTTGGAATTCTTCCTCATTTTTTGACCTTGATTTCTGCCCTGTTATAATAGTATCTAATAAGATACCTTTTTTTTCACGTGTACGCGAATATCGAGTTATCACTGACCGTATTATTTTAATTCAGTATGAGTGTAATCGTACTCTACCTTATTAAATGTAAACATCTTCACTCCCCAGCCAATTGCCGAATTAAACCCTTCCTCACGCATGCGCAAAAGCGACGACGATTTTAGAATCCGTAGGGAAACAATATGAAAGTTGGTATCTTGAAGACAGCGATGTATTGAATCTAATGATGTGTTTATTGAATAAATATCAATTTTTATAGAGTCATTTGAATTTTAGTATATTCTTGATAATTCAAAGTTTCAATTGGAGAACAGTATGATTAATGCATTTTAAAAGTACTTATTTAAGAAACTAATAAATTTACACTAATTCTATCAAAATTATACATTCTTTAGAGATTGGTGACTAATGCAATTTTAATGTTTATAAATATGTTCAAATTCTTTTTCTGTTATGAATTTGTGTACTCATTAAAGTCTTGCCATTTTCCAACTTAATTATATCTAAAAATATCTAAAAAAAATTGAAGAAAGACTACACTGAATTAAAAATTATTTTTCTACTTTAAAATTTATTTCATTATGATGCAGTATTTTTAAAAGCATATATAATATACTTGTGATTTTCTTTAATGAACATTTCACTCAAATCATAAAATGTGAATAGCTAGAGATAATTTTGTTCAAATATAATACAAATAACAAAGCAATTAAAATATACATTGGTAATAAGGCACACAAATTTGTATTCCAGTATTCCAACATTGCGAAAAGATGATCGATTATTTTGCCTGGAAGTGCTTACCTTTCAGAAGACAGTTAGACACAATCTACATAGGTTGAAAACCTTCACTAACAGGCATATTTATCATTGCAGTAATGATAGGAATATTTTGCCCTTGCTTTAACACAAAAACCTATAAAACAAAATATTCATGATTTTGAATTGAATTATGTCAACAAAAAAAATTGAAATTCAAAAATAGAATTATGCTTAAAATTTGAATAATATGTTGGATTTATGTAATGAGAGATAAATTATAAATTTATTTAAAGTTGTTCCACAAATTTTATCTGAGTTCATGGTGTCAATTTCCAATAAATGGAAATAAGAATCTTCAGTGTTTAAAAGGCCTCTTTATTTCATAATGCAAAACCATTTTTCTAAACAGCATCATTAAATAATGTTTTACAGAATTTTAATAAGAATTAATTTTAATTAAAAGTTAATTAATTATTTGTCTGAAATAAATTATAGTATCAATAATCAATAGTCTTATAATTAATAAATTTTTTTAGTGTAAAAACTTGGGTATATTTGCTTGTTAAAAAGTTTTTCTGTTTTATAAATTTTGATTTACTAGTTATTGTTTTATGTTTACAATGTAATTGACTATTTTTACGAATTTTTTAACTAGTTTTCAGGTTTAAAAAAGTTTAATTAGAAGTTAATATCAAAGTATATTGTTTAAAAAATAGTTTGTTTGAATAATATATGCTTATAATTACTTACTTTTATAATATCAGAGATATTCATTTCGCTCACACACTCAACAGGAGTGACAAACGTATAAGGTAACCCTGGAGCAAGGAAAGATATCTGAAAGATCAAAATTTTTATTTTTAACTAAATAATGCTTTAAATATGTATGGAATAATAGAAAAATAAATGCAAGTAATGTGCTTAAATAAATTGGGTATTCATTTAAGTATATATATATTTCTTTTCATAATATATGTATTTTCATTCTAAAATAATTTTGTTTTAGATGAAGTTGTATTGTTATATGAATTGTATATCATTATGGTCAATTACTTTCAAGCTAGATTTAATGTATCCTTATATAAACTTAGTTTTGTTCTCATGTTTTTTTAATACAAAGAAATAGTTTAGAATAATCACTTTTATAAAAAATGAAAGTATCTGATGTTTGAATTTTTATATTGATTTAAAAATGCTTTATTACTGAACTATAACAGTTAATGTACCTCCTATATAGTGTCGACAAATTCTGTAGCAAGGCATAGTATATATTCTTTTCAACAACGAGAATTATTCTGAATTAAAAAGGAGTGGTACAAAATAGTGAAAATATCCATGAAATAATTCATATTTGATAAATTATATTATGAATAAAAAAATAATCAAATGATGAAAAATAATCTGAAACATCCTAAGTATTAAAGTTCTTTCTTTCTTTCTTTCTTTTTTTTTTCTTCTTAAATATTTACTCCACTCAAAATTTTAAAATATTGATAGATAAATTTTTAAAAAAATTCTATTTATTCAAATATTAATGTATTTGAAAATTTAAGGGGATGCAAACCTCTACTGATTAATTATAAGGCTGAAAACTGATTTATTATAATTCTACAAAACTAATTAATTATAATTCTTCATGTATCTCAAATACTGAAAGTTAGTTATAAAACTATTAATTACAGAAAAAAGGCTTTGATAAATGGCACATTTTTAATAATTCATATAATAATGAATCAGGCATATAAATATCTTCCAACTTTATTTACACTGTATGTTGAAGTTTGTTTATATGCTCATATTCTCTTAAAGTATTCTGTTCCAAGAACATTCTTTCTAATTTTAGAATAAATTAAAACTTTTGAATTTTTTGCCTTTTTCAACTAAAGGAATAAATGTATACATACTGGTATAAATGTCTTTTGTATCTTATATATGCGTGCATCACAGTGAAATGTTAAGAATAAGTTTACTGATGGTTTATTCCTAGATGTATTTTGAAGTTCTAAGTGTAGAATAAATTTTGGTCCCAAACCTTGAACCTAGAAAAAGAATTTGATTTATTAAAAAACAGGAAGCATAATGGATATGTTTATACTTTGCAAAGAGAGATTTATTTTTATTGTTTTTATTTTTCAAGTTACAACTTTAGATAAAGAAATATTTTCCTACTTTGCAAAAAATAACTGTTACAAATATTATTTGATATAAACTTATTCAAAATTTGTGTAAACAGATCAAACAATACAGCTTTTATTTAAATTTCGGTAAACTTATTTAGAATATTTTTACATCACTTTTTCTATTTTTAACTTTTTTTTCATAAAAAATTACTAGACTTTTACAGTATAGCGATTCTTTGAAGTTCATTGTGAAGTTTTTACTTTTTTTTCAGTTTTAAGTGCTTTTTCATTTCATTATCCATCCTTATAAATTCAACTCTCTTATTACAGACAACTTAAATTGTTTTCCAAGATTCATATAACTCAGTAGGGAACTAAATTTTGAAAGAGTAACTAGTGTTCAAACATAAAATACTTAAGATAGCAAGTTGTTTTGATAACGTAGATTCTACAACCCATGTTCAATTTTAAAAAATAATTAACTATCGGGAGTGGTTTTTTCAAAACTTTCTCACGTACATTCTAATAATGGCTTTATACTAGAAAAAAACATTGAATAGCATTAAATAGTTACGAAATATTAACCTTTGGCGTGAATTTTTAATAATTTTTAATAAGAGATGTGATGCTTGGCGAATTTTTTGGTAATTAATCTTTGGCATGCAGTTATTAGTATCCAAGAAAAAGATTTCTGTTTTAGGCACGTTTTTCCCGCCCGATTGAAACAAAAATTTAACAAAAAACTACACTTCCAATCATAAAATCTCATTTCAAATTTGCAATTGCCTTTTAACTCCATGAGCCCTGACCGCCCGTTCGACTGGAGTCTGACTCAGGCGTTTTGGTGGTTCAATGAATATAAATGAGCACTCATTGGTGACTGCACCAAAGCGCCTGAGTCAGACCCCTATCGAACTTGGCGATATCGGACGTCAGTTCTCATAGGATAAAAGTTATCTAATGTACGTGTTTACATGTTTCTGAAAATGCTGAACTATAGATAGTCAAACCTTTTCTGGATACGGTTCAAAATTTAACAAGTGTCTACTCTATGGATGTTAGAATCATAAAATAAAATTTTATCCACTTAGCTCTCTTCATTTTGTAGTTTTCTTGCCATATTTGAACATCCGCACAGGCAGACTTCCTCTGAAAGGAATTTGTTCAAAATTTGATGAAAATCTACAAATTTGGTTAAAAACTGTACGAAATTTCACTCGCCTAGCTCAAAGTTATTTTGAATTATCTTTGCTAAGGACAGCCATTTCCCCAAAAATATGGTTTTCAAATTTGGAAAAAACCTAAACCATAAAGAATCGTCAAAATCTCAAGTTCCGCTTTTTTTTTTAAACGATTCCAATACTTTCTCTATAATTTGTATATGAGAAACTAAAAATAAATTATTTTATACTATTAAGCCATCTGCAATCAACCTTTTTTAAACCTTCCTGTTTGACATAATCGTCATCTGGAAAACCGTTTGACATAACCGTCATCTTCAAATAATTAAGAATTTCTTACATATCCGGGATCAAATTCCTTCTATTATTAAAAGCATTTGCAAATGAGAATTTAAACAAACTTCTTCAAAGCCGTACTTGAGCTGATAATTTTAGAGGATCTATGGCTCCGTAAGAAACGGGATTTTGACTAGATGTTAACGCATTCACATAGGCACGGGCAGTAGTAAGACGAAGTCGGTACAAATCATGTTGAAAGGCTCTGTGCATAACTATAAAATAGAAGAATAATACATATTATGTATTCTGTTTCTAAAAATACTATACCTTAAGAAACTTAATAACTTGAATGAATCAACTTACTAACAGAATGTTCTCTTTCTCGCATAGTTTGATCAACAAATAACTTTGTTTTCTTTGGCAGATTTAATTTTGTGTTTTGCAAATCTCTTACAGTTGCAGCAGAGTCTTGAATTTCAAACTTCGCAGTTCTTTTCAGAATTTTGACACACAATCCTCCACCTAAAGAGGAAAATAATAATAATTATTATTATTACACAATAACGTTACTGGAAGTTTATAGAATAATAGAAATATATTATTAAATAATATCAAAACAGAAATTACCTGGACTATGTGCAACTATTTAGAGCATTTTAGAATTATTGAGAATGCAAAAAGTATATGCATAAATCTTAGTAATTACTGTAACTGTACTATTACTGTATTGTCCTATTACTAGCAGTATTATTTTTTTCTTAAAAATAAACTTATTCCCATTTTATGGAATTAAAAAAAATGCCATGTAATATTCAAGAATAAAAGTGTATAATTATTAAAGATTGAATAAAGTTACAGACTTCTCAAGAACAATTTCTAAGCATATTTATGTAAATGTATTTTTCCTCGAAGTAAATTCCTACTAAAGTATTTTCTTTGAAGTATATTCTTTTTAGAGATTTAAAGAATGAGAAAAAAGTTCCAAAACCATTTTTTCCCTCTAGAATTTCAGTATTTTCCCTTATTGCTTTTCTCAACTTATAATTTAATTTAGTTTTGTTACATTAGCATTCCGTTGTATAGCAACACTAGGGTTATTTTGGGACTGACGTCGTAAATTAGAGCCGCGGTCAGATGACGAGGGTGACACCTGAGCTGGCAACTCCATTCCCTACCGGGGGGGGGGCGTTTTTCCCTTTACAAAACAGTTCTTCGGTGGAATCGAACCTGAAATCCTGCGGTTACAAGCTGGAACCTTACCATCAGGCCAACACGGTCCTTCTCAACTTATAATGAATCACTCACAAGAAATTTTTTTCAGAAAAATTATTTAAAAAATAACATTAAGAATGCTGCAATTTTTAATATTTGATAAGTAAAATAAATAGATGGATTCTATTATCGGAACTGAAATAGTAATCTATTTAAATTATAAGCTAAAATGATTGAGAAAGTGTGCATAAAATGAATCATAGCCTACACCTATAAATAGATGGAAACTTGAGAAAAATAGCCATGAGAAAACTAATACATTGTTATTATTATATGTATTATAGCATGAAAATTAAGGCAAAGTGACAACAACATGCTCAATTGAGAAAAAAACAAAACAAAAGTTTAAAACAACAAAAAGTTTATTAATAAAACCTTTAAAATTCATCTTAATAATAATAATAATAAAACAAGAATGCTTTAGGACAGGGATGCACAACCTTTTCAGGATGAGGGGCCAGAATATGAAAAAGGATCATATTGAGGGCCAAAGCAGCACATGAAAGTTAAAATATGTTATAAACATGAAAACACTGGGGTGGGGTTTTTTTTTTTTGTTGCAATTCACATGAATTACAATTACTTTACTTATTTTAATCATGCACACATTATGCAATAAATAAATGTGTAAAGAACAAACATTATAAACATGATTAAAATTCTTTACTTCCAAAAAAAAAAAAAGATTCCAGCTAAAAAGATGGCAAACTTGAAATCGAATAACGGAGGAAAACTTTTTGTAATTATGTAAAGAACAATTTAAATTTTGTAAAAAAAATTAACGATCAAAATTAGTAAAAATTAATGGGATCCGAGCATTTGAAGTTATTGATTTTATGTTCGGCTTAATATTGGTAGTGGCAATACATAGAACAGAAAGAAGGTTCCCATCTGCTATTATATTTCTTATTTTTGATTTTTTCAATTCATTAATGAGAAAGTTTGCTCAATAATGTAAGTGCTGTCAAAGAAAGTTTCATATGCAGCTGCATTTTGCTTTAAGCACGAAATTTCCTCTAGTAAGTCTTTATATATTTCTAATATCGGTTTTTCTTTGAACTGGTTTTGGAAGAAAAAAAAATCGGAATTCTGCAAATCAATTAAGGCTAACGGCATACTCTCATCCACTAGATTTACATCAACAGAAAATGGAGAAGGAAATACATCAATTTCTGTTTGGCACTTTTCAAAATCTGAAAAACGATCATCAAATTCATTACATAAGATTTGAATTTGATCCTCATACTTCATTTTCATGTGTGGAAATTTTTCACTTCCGCGAGCTTCTCCTATACGAAAACTCGTACTCGCAGGTAGTTATGAAGGGAACAAACTGAACAGCCAAATAATAAAAAGTAGATAAACTTAATGAACAACTGTTAATTATTTAATCATTTCTGTATCAGATTGCTCCCTCTCCCTGTTTGTTGGGAAAAGTCTCATTTCATTTTAAATTTATTTTATTTAACAAAATTCGCGGGTCAGTTTTGGCCCGCGGAACATAGGTTGTGCATATCTGCTTTAGAAGACTGGTGCTAACGGAGTGCATGAAAATGTTGGTAGGAGCTTTTATATTATAAAAAAAGCAGTGTTGCCACAAGTTAAACATATGCATTGAAATAACAAAACAGATAACCAACGTGCGACATCAGATATGTAACAAAAGATTTTACTTTTTAAGCCGATCTTTAATTTATCATAATCAGTCATAACTTTTTAAATTTTTTTTAAAGAATTAGACGAAGAGAAAGTTTTGACCTCTCATGCACATAACAAGAGAATTGTCTTCACGGCCAAATCTTCCAAATCGCATTGCTGACACAACATCCTCGGCCACCAAAACATCGACCAGGAATTTATCTTGATAAAAATGTATGAGTCCGTTTCCAAGAGTCACTGCCACTAACCGTAATCCCATCTGCATAATATCCACAGATTCCAGAGTCACAATGCTACTTGGGAGCTTAATACTCCACAAACATTTCCCCTAAAATAAAGATGATGGAGTATTTTGCATGATGATCTCAAATATGAATTGAAATTATTTCAATAATTAAAACGGATCATCAGCTTCACCTTATTATTGTAGCTACTAAGCATATCATCCATAGATCCGACTATAATACTGTTGTTGACACGCTGCAATCCTACACATTGAGACTTGAGTTTGACACAAAATCGAGCTGTTTTATACCCACTGACAAAAAAAAGGATTATAATAGTTATACAGTTAGATTAAATAAGCATATAAGAAGGAGTCATGAAAAACAGAATAGTTAGAAAATATTTCCAATAGCTATTTCATTAAAAATGGAAGAACAAAAAATCAAGTATTCCTAAATAAGAAAATTTGTTCGTAAAATTATAACAAAAAGCATCTTCTAAACAGTTTTAATCTCAGTTTTAGTTTGCTAATCTTCCCTGTGAAAAAGAGCATGTCTTTAAATTATTCTAAAAAATTTCGTAGAAGAAAAATTACTACGAACTTGAAATCAGAATTCAAAGAAATCTTAAAATGCGATAAAGATCAATTATCTTTTTTTTTGTACTTATAATAAATAACAACATTCAATAGAAAAGTCTAAAATAGTTTTGAGCAAAAAAAAGCAACAATAATTTAAAGAAAGCTTAAATTATTTTAAATATAAAGTGAGATGCCTCACCTTACTTAATCAATGAATTTTTAAAAATAAAAATGCCAGTTTCGCAAAATTGTGTCACATTTATAGAATATACAGACATAAATGTCCACGCACCGTTTGAGGGTGTATAAACATCCATCTCGACAAGCTACAATAATCCTGAATTCAACATCAAACAATCCACTCACATCCATGAAGACTGGCACACTAGGGACAGTCATCTAAAAATATGTTACTGGTTATGAAACGCAGCTTTCAATATACACACATTAAAATGTACAAAAATTAAAACCTAAATAGGATCAGGAATAGTCTAAAATTATATGAAAATTTTGAATTAAAAATGAATGATATTATTTAATATAAAAAATAAACTATGTCTTAGCGATAATTTGACAAATTAGTTTTTCGTCATAAATTTTACAAAAAGTTCCGTTTTTTTTAATTTTTAAGGCTGACAATCAATTTACTTTTTCAGGGAACTGAACAAATGATAGGAAATATTTCAAAACTCTCTTATTATGGGATGATTTTTATATAAACAAATCTATATAAACAAAGATGGGTGTGTTTTGTGTGTGTGTATGTACTGGCACTCTACAGGCCAGTCCGTTTGACCTACAGCTACCAAATTAGGCACCTGTATACTTTGGTGGGTGTAAATGTGCATATTGGCATGATTTTTTAAAATTTTTATTAATTAAAAATCAAGCTGAATTTTGATGTTTTACTGCAGTTTTCCGAAAATATAACTCACACAAATAAACTTTACACAGTCTTAAAATCTAGAAGATTGTCTTTTTAATGCTACAAATTTAATAATCTTGGGGTTTTTTGCTGAGTTTTGGTAATTTTTAAAATTTTTTTTTAACAATAGGTATTTTAAAATATTTTTTAAACAATAAATTACATTATTGCCGGGCAATTCCAACAGTTTTCTTTGTTTCAATAAATATTCAATCACTTAATTTTCTTCCATCGTTGAAAGCTAAGGAAGAAGTTCGATTTAATGTGTGCATAATATACAAGATCAATAAAAAATAAAGTTACAATGACACGATATTTAGAAGGCAAATGAGCCGCATATATTTTTTAATAGTGTTACGATTTCATGGGTTTAGAAGCCACCAGAAAGGCTCATGTGTTCAATTAACAGAACTTAAGTAAGGCAGCTAAAATAACATGGTTTTAATGCCTGGCAATTTGTGGAATCTTGCATCCAAGCGATTTATCTGAAAATAAATATAATCAATAATCCCGGGGAACCAATTGGTCTCCAAAGAAATTTAATATTTAATATATAAGGAATTAAAGAATTATAAGAGGTATACATACGGCCGAGAGAATTGTAAATGCATCAGGCTCAAGTACATAAACATTTTGATTTTCGGTTCCAAGAACTAAACAACTGACAGCATCTTCTTCTGCCATACTTTTCTTCATTGCACTTAATGCTGTAACAACAGTCTGAAATGATTCCAAACAAGGTTAAACAATTTCAATAACAAGCTAATTAATTTCAAACAAGATAATTAACAATTAATGATGTACTAAATAAGAGAGGTTTTCAACAAATTTCAAGTATTCATTTGAGAAAATTTTACCTGTAAAGATTTTGATTTGATTTGAATTGGCGAATAATAAGATACAATGAGAGTAAACCCTCTAGCCAAGATGGAGCAAATTTTGATCCTTTTAAAGGAGAGATGGAAAGGAGAGCAGTGAAATACTTCAGTTTAATCTTTTATAAATGACTTATTACTGGAAATCGAAAAACATTTTAAAATCTATCCTTTAATAGATTATTAAGAAAGTTTCCTTGATATTTAATGGAAATTATATTTTCATCCACAATTTTATGTCGCAGTCTTTAAAAACTGTTCCTTAATTGACGATGGAAGAATTATTTCATATGATAAATGATGTACTGTAAAATATATTCTTGCATCGACTTTGAATTCATACTATATCTAGTTGATAAACTCGGCGTTGCTTGGTATTAAAACCCTTTTATATAAAGTATCTTTTACATAGAAAATACTGTTATACAGAAGATTTTAAAGTACAAAGCACTTTTTAAAATATATGTTTTGAAGTAAAAGAGAAATTAAAAATAGTAGTAGAGTAATTCACAATCTTAATGTTTTGCAGTAAATACATAGTATCTTTTACATAGAAAATACTGTTACACAGAGGATTATAAAATACAAAACCCTTTTTTAAATATATGTTTTGAAATAAAAGAGAAATTAAAAATAGCTGTACAGTAGTTCAAAATAATGTTTTGCAGTAAAGGTGTGTATACAAATTTCTTTATTTCAAATAATTGATCACATTTGAAAGAAACAGTGTACAGAAATGAAACTCAGATAATAATTAACAGATTAAATTAAATAATTTTCTAATTATTATAATTCAAGAATACAAGCTGGTTTTCAAGATGACTAGTTTTCTATAAAGAATTTTTTTCCTTTTTAAAGTATAAACAGAAATATTATATTTAAGAAGAAAAGAAATATTCATTGGATTATATTAGTGACATTATTAGATAAAAGGTGTTCCCATAAATCTTCCAAAAAATTGGATTTCGATTTTTTTTCAAAAACAATTTTAAGATAAGATAAAAAAGGATTATTATTAAACAATAAAATATAATAAATGAGTATTATAAAATTGTTTACAAGCACTTACTCTTTGATATTACTAATTTAATGTGATATTCATCATTACGTGAATTAAAATGATGAAAATTTAGTGAAATTAAGAGCAGCTAAAAATAACTGTAAATGCTAATAAGATGTCAGGAATAATGGGAAATACAAATTCAAACTTGTACAAAAAATAAAAGTTTTTACATTTATGCATTAAAATAAATAGCGCAAATTAGAAACTAACAACAAAAGAAATAAATGATATATAAATGGCGACAAAGCAGAATAAATAATTAAAATGATTTGCTCTTTTATAATAAAAACAAAAGTTGAGTTTTTTTTTAAAAAATCTTACCTGCTTTTTTAAAGGAAATTGTTTATGCAATTGAAAAAATTCCTCCAATTCATCCTGCTCAAGCATTAAAAATCTGGAAACGAAAGAAAAGCAAATAAAAAATATTAGTACAATTAGATATTAATATTTCAGTCATTGATTTCTTATAAATGAATGAAATATTTAATTTTATTCTTTAAAAAATATCTGTTTGTAATATGATGATTTTAAAACACAAAATGAGTTGATTAAAAGAAGCTCAATAAAAAATTTCATATTTCTATATTCAAGATCAATGAAACTTTGAGGATATATTTCTGTTTTTTATCTTGTTATTAAACCCGTTCTTTCAATTTACAGCACTGGATGAATAATTAATTATCAAAATGATGACACAAATAAACTGTTGAAAAAAAATCATATATTTATAACTGTATATATAAATACAAACAAAAAACGAAATATTTGGAATGACATTAAATATAAAATTATTCTTAGTGAAATATTCATTAAAATTTGAAGAAAAAAGGAAGAGACAAATGAAATGATAAAGGTAAATTATAAAAACATACCTTTGAGATCTAGAGGTAAGAGTTGATTCCCCAACTTCAGCTCTAAATAAATAAAGAAAAAGGGCACATGAAATTAAAGAAGGATTTGGTAAATTACAAAAATCAAGAGAAGGAAAAATACTTTAATTGCCATAAAAATTATAAACAAACCTAATATTTTCCAAAAATTCTCTGAGAGTATTGATGTCTATTTCGTCCTAAAATAAAATAAATTTAACTCTTAAAATTACTTTGTAAAAATAACAAGAAATTAAATTCAAATAATAGAATAGACGTTTTATAGCAACAATTTTTTATTTCTAGAGTATATATATTACTAAAGATTACTGCTTACAGTATAAAACTGAAAACATTCTATTTTTCATAATCTACAGAGCATTGGAAAATTTTGAAACATTTTTTACTGCGTTAATCATACAAAATAATAAAAAAAATTATCTGCAGTTGCATTATTATTATAAAATTAGTATTTAAGTATCCCCTCTAATATATTAAAGTAAGATATGTACCTTACAAACATATATATATTCTAATATAAGGGAAACCATACAAAAGGAAATTTCTTTAATACATCATTCTTGTTAGAGTACTATGTGTCACTCTGAAATGATCTATTGAGAAAAATATTAAAGAGGATTTATTATTTGAAACGTTCACACAAATTTCAAATAAGAGTCATTACATGTTGCATCTTGGAAACTCCAATAAAAATAAAATAGTCTTTCGGGGTTATTATAAAAATGCGAATGAAATTTTCTCTGTATATACTATGAAGATGTAAACTTTCAGATAGTTAAACATGAGTTATGGTATTTCTTATGTTTTGATTTCCTGAAAATAACTCTGAGAATGGCCAAATTTAACTTTTTAGTATGCTAAAGAAGTTATTCATTGCCTCTCTTAAATAAAATTTTGGACTTTGAGCAAGACAATGAATGCACTTTTTTTTGCAATTTTTTCTTTTAAAAGAGCAAAACAATGAATGCACTTTTTTGCAATTTTTTCTTTTAAAAGAGCAAGACAATGAATGCACTTTTTTGCAATTTTTTCTTTTAAAAGAGCAGGACAATGAATGCACTTTTTTTGCAATTTTTTCTTCTAAAAATCCAGTGTACAAATATTTTGTACTTTAGTAAAGAACAGATCCTAACAAATGCAGGGGAAAACGGGACGGTTGCCTTGGACCCTCACATCAGAAGGGGCCCTTAAATTGAACAGAAAGTTTATTTTAAGGTTTCCTACTTTAATTAACTATTTTTAGCATCACTTTTCAAAGACAAAAAAGACAAGATAACCTAGAGAAGTTTTTGTCTTGGGTTCTAATTAGGCTAAGTCGGGCCCTGGGAAAGAAAATCACATATGCCTCTTGGACGAATAGCTTTTCTTACAGAAAATTTGATGAAAGGAATTATTTTAGTAATGATAAATTTCCTTAATCTATGTCTGGAGTTTTTCAGTTATCATGTTTACATGCATGCAAATATATAGAAAAACATATGATCAACCCACAGACAGATTTTGTTCCCTATTTGATGTGGCTCTATATTTAGATACTATAAATTTTATCCACCTAGCTATTTTCCTGATGCAATATGGTGCTATTTAATTATACAAGAACAGACAAAATTCCAGGGAAAAGATTTCATTCAAATCTTACCAAATTTGGTTTAAAAAATACACACCAAATTTCCCGCACCTTTTTAAAAAGCATTTTTGAGTTATTGTATTCACAGACAAATAGAAGTAATTTCAAAAACATCTTTTTTGGATTGGGGGAAGTTTGTAACACGGAAATTTGTCAAAAATTCAAAGTTGAATTTTTTAATGATTACAGTATTTTTGCTCAGTATTCATTATAAAAAATAAAATTTAAAAAATGTGTATGTGTGTGTGAGTGCATATAGTGTTAAATAATTCATTCAAAAATTATTGAAGAGAAATCCATTACTGCAAAGAACTGAATTGTTTGGTTTATATATCTCTCTATAAAGTAAAAAAATGTTTTATCTCTCAAACAGAAATTAAGATAGTGAATTTATATTTATCTTATTTATATATTTTATATTACATAACAGTGATCCTTATAAAAATAAAAATCAGAAAATCAAATTACATTTTTTGCCTGAGCCCAAGCTTCCATTTCTGAAGGACAAACTGGTGGGGCTGGCAGAGTAAATTTGTAAAACGGACGCATGTTTTTATATATGTAAATATGAGCTCCAGAAGCAACAGCAATAGCTAAAAAATATTTTTAAAATATTAGAAATGGCTGCATAAAACTTTTAATCAAATTAAATACAAAACTCATTCATCTTAGTTTAAGTTTAAATTAGTTTTGTTGGTTTAAAGTTTAAAATACTTTTTTAAAAAGTTAAGAAATTAAGAACTAGAATATTAATACAAATATAAGAGAAACTTGCTTTTCTCATTGATTAAACATTAAGCAATCAGAAAGAATAAAAGATTCCATTAAAAAATAAAAAAAAAGAAGTCATTGTGACATCAACCCGTGATTGTGACCCCCGTGACATCAACAACTCAGCTTATTGATACTTTTAGAAAAGATTCTTTTAGTTATAATTAGATTTAATAAATTGGCTTTCAACTATAGAAGTTAAAAATATTTCTATGGCAAGATACAGTGTATATATATACATATGTACATAAATTATAAAAAAGGAAGGAAAAAGAAACATTTTACAAGCATAATTACAAACTTAGAAAATATAATATCCACAATCAGATGAATGCAATAAATATGTGCATAAAACATAAAAAAAAACCACCTATAAACACATGAATAGATCATTATTTCTTAAAAAAATAACCAGGATTTAGAAATAATAAATGACCTATAAAATGATTTTACATTTATGGGAAACTTAACAAATGAGAGTGTAAGGCCCACAAACTTTGGCAACCCTTCTCACCTCATACAGCAACCCTTCTAGCCAAACATGGGGAGAGAAGAGTTGAGTGAAGAGAGATGAGAAATCAGTCCAAGGGTGAAGACAAGTCAGTCTGACGAAGCGGGATATGAGAAGTCAGTCTGAGACTGATGAAGTCGAAAGATGAAGGGATAGTTTTGTGTGTCTTTCGTATTTTTTCTTTATGTGTGTGCTGTGTCTCGTATCTACATGTAAATAAAAATTTGGGACCAAAATTGGATGTGATCACTTTCTATACCGTTCACATTAAAGAAATACCATGCAAAAAAGGGGTTTTTACAGGGAGTCTTCTATTCTGGAATTAATCCCTCATTAGAATTTTAAATAAGAATTTGAGTGCCTATGCTCAGTGGCGGATTTGGAATTTCAGAGGCCCGAGGCGCAATTCAATTTGTGGACCCCCTCCCCTCCAGTTATATTTACAGTATGCACTCTTTATACACATTTTTCACTCTGTTAAGCTCTGTTTCTGATTTTTTGTGTTAAAAAAAAGGGTCGGGGGGGACCTAGGTACATAAAATTGAAAATTAAAATCAATTTTTCCTTTCTACTTGGCAGTATTTAAAAGGATGATGAAGTTCAGGATGTGTTTAGGCTGTTCTTAAAAAAATAGGTGCTATTTTGAATCTTAGTTGCGCAATATTTTTCAGAGATACATACCTAAAATTTCATTATACACTAAATCAATCATTATAGAATGGAGCTGTTTTTTTTTTCTTTTGGGAATATAAATCTTTTGGTTTTGTTTTAAAACGTTATCAGAGTCAGCTGATATTTTATTTTGCTGTTTAAAATTATAAGTTGTTGACTCTTCTGTTTAATTTTCAGATCGCTCATTAATTTCTTCGAATTCGCATTTTGCTTCGGCTCACTAATCGGCATTTTCTTGTGTTTATTCCGTTTTAATTTGTTCATCTGTCTTTTTAGGTTTGCATACAATTCCACTTCTCTCGCCAATTTCTTCGATATCATTTTCACCTTCTGCTTGTTCAATGATTTTTTCTTGCGCACATTTTGTTGCAGTACGCTCATTTATCAGACGCGATTGCAAGTCGCGGTATGAACCTGCGACGCTAGGGTCGGTAGCCGAGTAACATGACCACTACACCAAAAGCCGACTTCGGTAAAGTAGATGTTATCTGGCTTATAAGGCTAGCGCCACATATCTTTTCAAATACGCATTCTTGTTCAACTCGCTCATTAATTTGTTGGAATTCATATTCTACTTCAGCTTGCACAGGATTTTTTCATGTAAATATTCAAATTGCTCATATTCTTTTAGGTGCACATGCTGTATCAAGTTACTCAACTGCTCTTTCTGTCTCATTTTCATTTTAGCTCATTTTTCAAATGTTATAATACATTTATTGAATACATTTTTATGTCGTTCTGCATATTCTTTTTTTGTTTGCATTTTGCAGCCCCCGATTCAAGCTTTCTTTTCTGTAACATGGCTAAAACATTCAAAAAAATTAGTCGAACAAAAATATTAGCTGGACTTTTGACGATTTTTCCGAGTTGAAAAATTTTCCCCTTCAGTTCAAAGGAGAAAGTGTGATCAGTTTATTTTTATCTTTTTGAGAAGTGCCAATGCCTCATGATTCGTATTGTAAATGAGCCATATTTTTAACCTTCAAATGTGCAGAAAAATATAAAGCCGCGATTACAATATTTTTAAAAGTACGAAACTTTATTAAAAAATTATATCCTTACCAATCTTCACATTGATCAAAGGTCAAACACAGAAATGAATTTCTTTCCACAACACAAATCAAAGTCAATATTTTTCAAATGTGAAACGCTAAATCACTAACAGGATGTTTTGGAGAAACTAACCTTTTTGGGCAAAGATTTTCTAACCAAGTTCTGTAACTAAAATGCGTCCTATGTCCTATTATACAAACACGTTCATTGCCTTGAGACCTTGAGAGCCATTCCGGTACTTCATAGGTTCCGAGTGTCCAGGAGGGTGTAATATGAGATCTATCTCTTTAGTTTCATGCAAGACAAAAGATGTAAAATCTCCCCCCCCTCCTGATTGACTTTTTACTCTCTCATTCTAAAAATAGTTGGTTTTTCAAGGGTACTGATATTGCATGATTATTTGATTGAAATAGCTGAACTGGGAGTGGTAATAGTAGAGTGTAAAAAGGAAAGGTTTTATTAAAAAAATATCCTCTTTTTCAAAATTTAAATTATTAATATTTTAGAACTAAATTTTGAGGCCCCATAATTTATGAGGCCCGAGGCGCGCGCCTCATGCGCCTATTTGGAAATCAGCTTCTGCCTATGCTTAGTGAAATAAAATGAATATCATTTATTCTGTGATTAATATATTAAAATGTAGCAAATCATCTTTACTTATAATAAAGCACAATGTGTGTGTGTGTGTTGGCGATGTACAGGCCAGACCGTTCGACCTACAGCTACCAAATTTGGTATATGTATACCTTGGGTGCCGGGAATGTGCACCTCAGAGCCCTTTTTTTGAATTTTTAATTAAAATTTTAATTAATTAAAAAATAAGCCAAATTTTGACGTTTTTTCGCCATAACTTCCGAAAATATTACAGCTCAAAATTGATTTTTGTATCAAGACAAAGCTCAAAAAATTAGCTTTTCAATGGTACTGATGTTTTGACCTACAAATTAAAACTCTATTTTTAATGAATTTTTAAACATTTAATTTAATCGTTTTTTCTTTCAACAATTTATTTCGCATAAAATAAAAATAAAATGTTATCTTGAAAGAAGTAGGTATTGGGATTTATCGCAACAGTGGCTGTTATCCCAAAATGTTATCTTCTCGAGGATCTAAAAATAATAAGCTTTTAATAAATGTTGCCATCACATTTTCTGATTTAAAAAAAGTTAATTACTACCAAAAATAAAGCAGAAAAATATAATTTTCGTCACGTGATTATATGAAATGAAATAAATGGGAAATGTGATATTTTTTAAACAATAAATGCAAGAGAAACTTTTTATTGATCGTTTGCAATACCAAAATTATTAATTCAATTAAAGAATTAAATTAAATAAAAACACAAAATAAAAATATATCGCAAAAGTGCGACAGTTAAAACTAAAAAAGAATTTTTAGAAAAGCACCAAACGATAATCTTCTGAGAGCGAAATTAATTATTTAAAAGCAAGAAATTTTAAACGTACTTGAAAAAGACGTCATTTCAAAGAAACGACGAACAAAAAGCAATTGATAATCAGTAGGAGTAACATATTTTTGAATTCGTGATTTTTTAAAATTTTTAATGCAATAAGACATGTTTTTAATTGTTACTTTTACTTATGTGAAGAAGATATTTTTTGCAAATCAAAGAATTCGCCTTCGTGATTGCAATTTATCTCCGCATTTTAATGAATCATGCGATATAAAAACGCATCTGCTTTCAACGAATCATCCGTAATATTAAATCTATACTGATAAAAGTAGATCAGCTATTTGAAAACGCATCTTCTTTCAAACAAACTTCTTTCAAACTTCTTCAAACAAACAACAACTTCTTTCAACGTAATAATTAACAATGCAAAATTTGTAAAAGCATATAAAACTATTTTTTACCCGCTTATTTCGGAGACATCAAAACTTTCTAACCAAGACAATTTCATGTTCCCACATGAGAAAAAATAAATCAACTATCATTCCACATTAAACATAAAAATTTTCGGTACGTGTCTGCAAAAAATGAAACAAACATGAAACATGATATTTTTGGAAAATAAATGGATGGAAACGTTTTCTATGATATTTCACTGTACATATTTTACTAATTCAACTAAACAGTTTTATTTAAGGCAAATATGACTTAACATCTACAAGGCATCTTCTGTAATCGGAGTCCAACATCTAATTTCTTAATTTTTTGAGGAGAGACATAAATCTCTTAACAATTGGTCTAAGTGAAATATATAATTAGTAGATTCAGGGAAAAAATGCTGATGAATTAAATTTTTTTATATATCATCTGCTCTGTGAATCATATTTAGCAAAATATTCTTGATACAGTAAGTCCTTAAAATAAAAAAAGTGGTACTCCAACGAACTGAATCAATCATCAAAGCTGATCGATTTATGAAATTTTCAATATAACTATTCGATAAAAACTGGCGATTTCAGATCACTTTATTAAGATATCCAAAAAGGCAATCAGAGTTACTCTAGAATAATTGGTCTAGATTATGAAATGATAAACTGTTCTAAACTTGAAAGTATTGATAAAGAAGATCAGTTCTGAATAAATCAGCCAGATTCGAAAAAGATAGAAATGTTTATTTATTTATTTAGGAGTTGAAATATGAAGAATATTTTACAAATATGACTCTATAAGACCAAAAGAATTTAAACCATAATTTTTTGAAATATATTTAAAAACCTAAAAAAAATGTTATTATTGAGAACATTTATATGCATCTAAAAATAAAATTAAAAACTGAAGGTTTCAATTAACCTGTGAAATTTTTGCTAAATAATTCCTTGAGATCTTATAAATTATAAAAAAATATATAATGTTTCAATTTCTGTATTGAACATAAAACTTCAATGTCGAACTACTTTGCTTTCAGTTCTTAGTTTTATTAAAGGCATGCTTGGATTGAGTAAAAATTTCTTTATATTAAGTGCACTTCCATCATTTCCACTTTAATTTAAAACTGAATTTTACGTTCACTGATAGAAAATCAGAGAGAGAATTGGAGTTCAAAGATAGGACTGCTTAAGGCCTACATAATAGTATAAGTGAATTACATGATTATCGAAATTTGAAGCTTAAAAATATTTTGCTGAAAAACTTATTATGAGACCAAGTTACATTAAAAGAATTGATTTAACCCTTTAGTCGGCATTAATACTGGCGAACCGACTGGTCGCCAAAGGCGGCTAGTCTCCTATAAAGAAGGTGATTTAGCATGCCTGTTCCCACCATTTCTGATTCTGTATGTATCTTAATATATTTATAATATATTTTTAGCTTTGTTCTATAAACTTATTTAATACAAAAACGCCATATGCCTTTCAATGTTAAAATAAATTGTATAAACTTGTTTAACATTTTTTAAAATTTTAATTTATAAATGGATGCAAAAAAGAACAATTTTCATTTATAGTATTAGAAAAGTATTATTGTACAATTTTTCCATATTCAAATAAAGTAATATATATAATTAATGTAAAAATATTTATACCTTTTAATGTTTTTCTAAATAGTGACTAAAATAGTTCGAATTTTGACAAAATTTTCAAATCATAATTAAAATAAAATCAGTGTAATAAATTTTTATACCTTCAATAAATGGTACCCTCCTCGATAGCTCAGTTAGGGATAAGATATACTTGTTTATATCAAATTTCTATTTAGACCCTTTGTTTACACAATATCAACATCATCACTCAAACTGAATTCTTTTCATTATATCAGCATAATTCTCATGATAATAAATTTGGATTCTTTTGAATTAATAACAGCTCAATCAAGATCATAATGCTATCATTAATGGATCAAAGATTCTTCCTGGATATCATTTTTTTTTATTAATGGTGTATTATTTTAGGATTATGCAACTGTAATTTTATTCAGATAAAAAAGAATCTTACCTTTCATTATATTAACTGTTAGGGATAAAATTTCCATAAAAATTAAAATCAGCTATAAATATTTAGAAAATGCAAGAATGCCAGATGCTTTTAGATAGCATACGAAAATATTTATAACTAATATCTTACTCTCATATTTTTTTCTAATTTGGTGAATAAATTACTAAAAAGTTACACAAAAAATACTAACATAATTTTTTCAAGGTCAATAAGATTGAGATCTATATGGGAAGATTATACTCATTACCTTGTAGACAGCAACTTGTAAAAAAAAGCTAATGTCTTTCAATAACAACAGTTAAAAAGGATATTTTTAAAATATATTGAAAGTGAAAAATATTAAATTTTGTTTATTAAGAAAAATGAATAGTACTAAAAGTATTCAGTTGCAAATAAAAATTCTTAAAAAATAAATTTTCTCAAAAACAGGAAAATAAAAATGTTTACCTGGAGATCGAGGATCACAAGTATCCATATGAAAGGACACCACTCCAGTAGGAAGATCAATAATGGTATGTTCAGAGAATAAGTGAGTACCTATGAAAAAAAAATTACTAGGTGTCCATATAAGTAAGGAATTATTTTTTGATTACATTCACTTAATATTCTTATATTTATTAATAATATTATTTAATAATAATTTTTTACTGAATTAATTGAATCAAAATAATGGGTAGATATTATCCATTTCTTGTTATGACATAATTTTATTACACATATTTATCATTTCACAAATCTTTTGAGTGCCTCAGTGAATAAAAACTTGATAAGGTTTCTCATAGCATAAATTTTAATAAAATGTTACTCAAACTATTTAAAATAAAAAAAATTGAGATTTGAAATAAAATATTTTATTAGGTTTAACCATTTTAAATATTTTGAACTCGTTCATTTGGTTTTCCTTTTTTAGATTTATTCTCCAATAACATTCAGTCATAATCCATGGCTTAATGCCTATTTCATTTTTATAGTATATCAGCAACAAATAATTATGTAGAGTATAAATCATTTAGTTTATTTTTTCTAAAGTGCTTTTTGGGTAAAGTTTATTATTCAAGTCAAGGGTATATAAAAAAAAATATTACAGTGTAAAATCAACGACTGTCAGTATATAATATAAATTATCTCAATTAACAAAAGAAAATTAGATATCATTTTAACTAAATAGTAAAAGAAATACTTCATCATAACAGCCTTGTAAACAAATCTAGAAAAATTGCTCACTATGTAGCACTTGGCTAGCATCCCAGTTAATTCTAATACTGATTTTAATATTTCTTTTAATGATTAGACCTCTAACTATCTGCCCAATAGTTTTCATTTCTGTTTACAAAAATGTAATAATTCAAATCTAAAGAAATAAACAAAAATTATGTTATTTCATTCAATGTTTTGTTTCTAACAAATAGGCTCTTTCTCTAACCCAAAGACATATCTAAGAGATTCATAGATGAAATTACTGCTTATAACTTTTTACTTATAGCCATAATGAGTGATCAATGACTATATCTAAAAGCAAATTTCATTATTCATTAAAAATATGCAAAAATATTTTTAAAAAATTGCAAATTTCTGTAAGCAAGATTCCAGTCCTTATTAAGCTAGTATACCAAGCTATATAGATCAATTATTCTGTTAATGTTATTCATCACAAAGATTTGATAAGTTTTTATTTAGTGCTCTAGTAAATAAATATATAATATACTTTAAAAAAACTAACAAAAAATTAAGCTTTTTCATATTTATGCATAATTAAAAACAAAATCAGTAGCTAAGCTTGGATATACAGTCATTTTACGAGATTGGCGATTTTTCAGGGGCACTTTTGCTGCCGTTATGTTATTGTTGCTGTTCAAGTTACATTATGTCATTTCATTAAATTTGGTGGTAAACTATTTATTTGGCAAAAATGACTGCATATCAAAGCTATTCTAAATTTGTATTTTATATGATGACAGTTTAAAGAAATACTTTGCAAAAATCAGGAAGTAGCGTCTTTTATGCCTTAATCACATTTGAGACACAAAAGAATTTTATTTAATTAAGAAATCACACCCACATATTTATATTAAACATGTGGTAAATTAAATAAAATTTCAAATATAAATAAAGTAAAAAAAAAAAAAAAACTGGAATTTTTTTTTTTCATAAAGAACTTACCTTTATAAACCTTCAATTTCATATTATGAGTACCAGTACCTAAATCAGCAACAATCAGTTTATAGTCTCCATCTCCATGAAGATCAGCTAAGCACATGCAAGATGAAAAAGTATATAAAGTAGCCAAAGGGTCATAATGAGCATGAAGCCATTTCGAGGAATTATTGTCAGATCTAATGAAAGAAAAATTGCTGATAAAACAATATTTTTTGTAATTAATTTGAGAATTTAATGCAGAACATATGAGAATATATTCTGGAGAATGTAATTAATAAGCTATTGTTTATTATATATATATATAATGAAGGGATAAAAATGAATTTTGAATTGAAAACAATTAATTAATAAGTAAGTATTAAAAACAATCAAACTCTATTTTTAATTTTAACTACTAAACATGTGATGCTTTGAAATTTCGTAAACATGAAAGATTCCCTGTAAGCAATTCAAATGAATATGTACAGAGGTTTATAGTGCAACATATCTTTAAACTGGTTTAGTTATTTTCTTGTGTATGTGTTTTGTTATGCATTAAATTCATTGTTTTTGTCTTCAATTAAAACTTTGAAAAACTCTCAAATTTACACTATATTGTTATTGTATCTACAGGGAAGTCAAAGTCGATGCTGATATATAAAGAATAATTTTAATTGAGAATGTGAGTATGAATGCGATAGATTTATAACTTTTCACAGCATTGAAAGATATTATTCAACACTGAGATTGGAAGAGATGTATAAACTTAAGCTTATAGAGAAGATAAAAGCAGAAGTTTATACTTGCTTCAAAAGTATGCATTCTAATATTTTGTAAATTTAAAAATTAATCTATGATAAGTACAAATGCCGTAGGTGAGAAAGAAAGTTATTGCTACACATTAATCCAAACATTTCTTATTACTGACAAGAATATGTTTCTCACAAAATAAGTAATATTATTATATTACATAACTGTTTGATTATTCTTCTTTATTTGAATTTTAAATAAATACAGTTAATTTAATATATATTGTAGACGATGCTTTATATTTCAATATATGGTACAATAATATGTATGTGATATCTAATTCATATAAGTCATGGCCTATGAAATCTCATCCACCCTACCAATCTAACTCAAGTTTTAATATATTTTTATATTATTAATGATCTCAACTATAAATGAATGGAATTTCTGCATAAATATAATAGGATATATTCATAATATTTTTTAAATTAAAAAAATATTTCATAAATTTTTAACAATAAAAAACATTTCTTACTTAGTTGGAGATGATTCGTCCATGTTTTAGCCTTTTGTAAAAAAAATATATTTAAAAATGGAAATTTGTTGTGACTAAATAGAAAAACGATAACAAAGAATAAAGATTGCAGAAAATGCTGGTGGAAGCAAAATAAACTTTAGCAATAATAGAGTATTTAGTTTAGTTTGACTTGGTTTTTGAGATTATTTCTTATTTTCATTTGTAGAGTAGTATATGTACTGTCGAAGCGAGTACAATTATTTGTAGAGTATTTGTTATATTTGTTTTTCAAAACGCATCCCATCGTTACCATGGTAACCATAAAACTAGTTCGCTTCATTTCAAGTTCTCATTTTTTCGGCTTTCAGTTAACATGATTTTTTGGGAGGGGATTATTTTAGTAAAGTTTAATTAAATTACCCATATTCGATTTAGAAAAAATAGGAATACATATTTCAGGCTTTTTAGAACAATGATTACTTTTATTACTGTTAATTTAAAATATAATTTTCAAATATTGGTATTACAATCCTATTTTTTATAATTAAAACGTTTATTAAATGAATGCCCATGTAAGTGTTTCGAAACTGGGGATTGGTATTTCTTTTTATTATATTTTCATACACACTCTAATTGTTTATGTTCTAATTTTCTGTAATATTTTGCACCAAACTCTGAATTCCTTTCCCCTATTATAGGATAGAAAATATTGAATCCTGAGTTTGGCAACACAAAATACTGAAAACAAACGCGCTTTTTTTCGCTTTTGCTTTCCCTACTGCTAAAGCTCTCGGTCAGAATTCGCAATGAAATTCAGGTTTCGACAAAATAAAGCCAATCAATAGGAATCTTGTTATTTAAATCATTAGAGGCAAAATTCTTCTTCGTCTTCTTTTTTGTTCTAATACAAACTTCAGTTTCGATTGATTTGAAGTTCTAATAAAGCTTCCTTATCAACTTGTTAATATGACAACTTCAATACCTGGATTAGATATCGGTCCAGTAGATGAGACAGCCACAACTTCTGAAGTTTCTGGAATAAAAATAACGCCATTTAAATGTGAACCTTATATGAATTCAATTTCTCATGAGGTCAATAAATTTTTGTATTAAACTTTTTATGGAAGTAAATAAGATGAAACATATTCTTTTTCTCCCCTTTGTGTTATAAAAATAGAACTATACTTAACCATCATATAATTTTTTTTTTTTTGCGTTTGGATTTTTTTATGAAAACTATTTTTATTTAAAATTTCTTTTTATGGGGGTGCCCAGTTATAATAATAAATCAACTCATTATTAGTTTATTTTGGATTCAAAAATTTTTTAAAAAAATTAATGATACGAAACATATTATCTAACGAGAGCACCTGCTTTATTTGTCAGGCATGAATTTTCAAATAATATTTTCATTATATTATGGAGCATTCAATGTATGGATGCAAGTAGAGAAGATTACTTATTATATTTCAGATAAAGATTATACATGAAATATATATGTGTTTAAAAAATATATCTTACAAATATGGTTCCCAGTTATTTTAAAATTCAAACACATGAATAAAAAATGTACTATTATTAAATCACTTTCCATTAAAAAACAATGCATTTTAATTAAATCTTCTTAATCAGAGATCCTTAATTTTTACTTTTCAAATATATTCAGAAATGATATCTTGCATCATAGTAAAATGTAAATTTGTTAGCACATATTACTGTGAATAAGTTTTAATTTCTGACAATTATTAATGAGAATTATTACAACTAGTAAGCCTATTTCATTTTGATATGCCTGGTTTTACTTTTATTTATTTTGTAGTAAAAATCAGATTCAAGTTGGAGTTATGTTCCATTTTGATTAATAACATTATTGAAAATATCATACCAAAAGATAAAAAATGTTACAACTTTGGTGAAAATATATCTCTATATGGTCATTCTTAAATAAGTTTTCTTTTCAACTCCTTTGTAAGTTTTCTGTCATCTGAATAACTTAAAACTTATCTTTTCTTGAACTATATCTTCAATTAATTGAAGGTTATTTTGCTTGAGAAATTTTTGCATTTAATGTTGGTAATGAAGCAACTTGATTGCTCTTAGTATAATAATAATTATTAATACTAACTTCAGAGTTGTGACCAGATGTGACTGCTGTTGGCACAGATATGTAAGAAAGGAGTTTCAAAAATGTATAATATGTATATTTATGAGAATAATAAAGATTATAACAAATGCTGAAAGAAGTGGCATTTTACATTCATTTTAAACAATTAAATTAATTTTTTTTAAAAAAATTGTGCCATTACAAATAATGTAATGTACTGTAGGCTAGGAATTCTTACCCAAAATATCATTCTGAATGGAAAGTGAACAAAACAATTTTGATAGTGGAAAATGCAATTGAATTAGATAATTTTGTTAACAGAATTCAAGTGCCGTTGAAGTAAGAGAAAGTTAAACTTAGTGTATACTTCAAATTAGAGTTTCTTTTAGATTTGTGTTATTTTATTTTTAATTGAAGTTAGAAAAGTACAGTTATATTTTGCATATATGTATAGAGAGAGACGGAGAAAGTGAGGAAGATTTTTTTTTTCAGTGTATGACAGTGGTTTCTTTGATTAAAGTTTTCTAAATGTAATCACAATATTATAACTTTCATTTGATTTTTAAGTAATAAAAGCATTTATGATCCACAAACTATATTGATTTCATCTTTTTCATGTCTTATACATATTTAACTTTATAAAATCATTATAAATTTTAATTATAGAAACTTCATTGAAAGAGATTATGGTCATAAATATCAACAGTAGAAAGCATCAATTCCCCCCTCTCTAAATTGTTAATTGTAATTAAGAGTTGAGAAAGTCGTTTCATCTGAATAGATGAAAAGAAAATACTGATAAATTTGGAATTTATTTACAATTGTTTTTTTAAATCATAAAATTATAGATTTTTATTAAGATGATTCATATTTAAGTTTTGATTAATTGCAAGATCTTTTAAATGTGTAATAAATTTTCTCTTGATGAATTTGTTCATTAATATTTTTCATTAATATTTTTAGTTTGAAAAATGCCGTCTTATTACTGAATTTGAGAAAATTTCTTTCATTGGCGAAGGAGCCTATGGTTCAGTTTGTAAGTTTGTCTTGTATTAATGTTTTTTTTTTTCCTTTTCTATTTTATTTCTTTAAGATTATTGTTCTATTTTTTAAATAATATTTGTTATGTTTTATTATGCATAATTACTTGTTTTATTTTTAAGATAATCTGCTATAACTATTGAGTTATAGCATATTTTACCTTCAATGAATATTAAAAGTTTTCATTGACTTATGAAAATATTTTATTAGCTTGCATAGTCACTTTAAAATCATTGTATTATAGTGTCAATAATACAAGGATGACTGACTTCAATAAATATTTATTACAATTGTAAAAATTCAAATATTCTAAGTACTATGCCATATCAAGTCACCCCTCTTGTATGGTGTTATTTAAAGAAATATAAATAATTTATGTTCTAATATATTTTGGAAATATTTTTAAAGACAATCTGTGTATTGAAAACTATGATTTCAACAATATTAAAGGATTTCTAAAGTCTATAATTACGATATGAATTAGTGCAGAGTCATTAATCATATTTAATTTTTTTAAGCTAATTATTTAAAAATTACATGCCATTTTTACTTCCAATGATTGCATTTAAATAAATGATAATTTTGATAAAATAATTTTCATTTGAATTGCTAAAAATATATGAAATTAATTCTCTTTGTAACTAAATTTATTGTGAGTGTGTGTAACAACATTATTATTTGTTGAAAGCAGATGGTGGTCTCGAAAACATAGACAACACTTTGAATTTTTAAGTTGGTTTTTTCCATCATTAGAAGTAGGCATATACAAGCAAAAGCAACGATCACAACACAGAATGACTCAAAACAGAATGGCAAAAAGCTGATGAAAGTTTTATCCCTGCAAATAAATACTTTTAGATTTTAATAGGGATCTTTGGTGCATGTCAATCACATGTACAGCTCATTCAAAGGAATCACAGGGATCTTTTGGAGTGTGGGAAATAGTTTGCTTTTAGCCGATTTAGCAATTTATGCAGCTTCTGTTGAATTAATTAACTAGAACAAGTGGAATGGATAAGGAAATAAGAGTATATTTTTAGAATAAAGTTACAATGCTAAATTAAATTTAATTGCTAATTAATTGAAATAAATTAAATTGAAAGTTAAAAATTAAATTGAAATAAATTAAATTAAAAATTAAATTGAAAATTAGAAAATTAATTTGGCTTT
>JAOUZG010050330.1:1264768-1286664 GCA_026289955.1 Argiope argentata | reverse complement strand
AATTCTGGAACATTTTGAGAAAGTTTTTATCAGTCATTTTAAAGTCACTTTTTTATTGTATAGGGAAGCTTACTAAATGTTCTGTATTTACTCATTAAAAAAACTATTTTTGTTAACTTTTTTTATTAAATGAACTCATATAACTTTTTTTTTCTAGATAAAGTCAGAGATAAAAAACAGGATAAAATTGTGGCTCTAAAAAAATTGAAAATAGAAAAAGATGCAGGTAAATCTCTTTTTTCCTCCATATATTTATTTAAATGTATTTACTGCAAATAAAAAAAGTATAAATTATGAAATTTATTTACTTAATATAAGTTTCTATAACCTTAGATTTAACAGAATAAAAACATAGAATTAATATTTTTGACAAAAGAAAAGCTTAAAATATTTATTGCTTTTTGGAAAATTAACCTCTTGCTTATGGGCAATACAACTGTTGTACCAGAATTTTTTTTCCACCTTTGCTTGTGGGACAGTACAATTGCTGTACCCAAACAGAGTTTGGATTTCGTTTCCTTCTTGAACATTCCATCTGAACTCAAAATGCCTCATAAAATCCTTTCTTTAATGTGTCATACCCATAGAGTTGAGAAATTTCATTGTTGGTGATAGTGATTTTTATTACCTATGTTTTGATGGCATTTCTTTTAAAGTACAGTTCCTCTGTGGTATGAAATGATTTAGTATCATTTCATTTGTGAATAGATCTTGTTATAAAATGTTCTTCTTTTCCTCTGTTCCTTAATTTCATAGCATATTAGAAATGGCTGAATGCAGCAGAGGACTTACACAAGAAGAAATTGTTAAATTAATGGAATACAAATGATGAAAATTTTGCTGATATCGACTCTGATTTTGTGTTAGAAGAATAAAATGATAGTTTAATTACAGTGGATAGGTTTACCGAAAAGAGAGATGCATTTGCTTGGAAAACTCCAACTGAAAATGACAGAAAATCCATAAATGTCTGAAAAATTTAAGAACCATATGGGGGGGGGGGGAATCTCTTAAGTGGGAAGTAGCTAAATTTCATTTGCAATAAAATTTACTATTGTAACAAAACTATTTTTTGAAGAAGCAGATATTTTTAGAACCAAAAAAGGAAACAAAATTCATCTCAGACAAAAATGGCTCTTTTTAGAGCCAAAACAATTTCTGAGAGAGAAAGAAACTGGGTATTTCCAGGGTTGAAATTCAAACAAAAATTAATTTTAATTTTTTTTTTCACAGCTTTAAAATGAAACAATGGTTCATTACCTCATTTCAGTGATGGTAAAATGTGGCATAGGTAAATAAAAGAAGAAAAACAACAACTTCAGAATGAAAAATGAAATGTAGGAAACAAAGACTCATTTTAGTAAAAAAAATTATATATTTTGAAAAAAAAAAAATGCAAATTAATAATACTTTTTTTAGCACTAAAAATTTAACAAATGATTAACTGCAGTGCTAAAAAAAAATTGAGGGGGGGATAAAATAATTCATTCTTTTAACTGATAAAAATGAAATAAAATATTTGCTTTTAGAATAAAAAATACTTAGAAAAGTTTCCTTGATAACTAAATAAAAAAATAATTTGTAATAACTTAAACATTTTTGAAATTTTTTTACAACTTTATAGTAATATGTGTTTATATTTAAGCCCATCTAATCGAATAATAATCAATATTTGAACCAAAAATTACTTGATGTTTCATATGCAGTGGTGTAATGAAGATATGTAGTAAAAACAAATTCTTCATTTTTTAAAATTTAGCTTTAAAGGTTAATATGCATTCCACATAATACAACTTGAATAAAAAGTATCTTTATTTTTGAAAAAAAAAATAATAAGGGTACATTCTTTTTTTTTATTATTCAGTAAAAAAGTATCAAAGTTTTATTTATTTATTTATTGAAGTGGCATTTAACTGATGCCATTTTATTTTCATTTCAGTAGTTACCTAGCATGGAGAGATTTATTGAATTTAAATATGTAATATAGACATATCTTAAATTTTTAATGCCACAAGTGAAAATCCACGTAAAGTATTGACTTAAGATTTAATCAAATTATAGAACCATTAGACTGTGTATTCTCTTACAGGCAAATTATAGGGGCAAGTTTGAAATGCATTAAATGTAACAAATGGTGTATATTTTGAAAGATTCTTCTCTTTAAAGTAAATAGCCTCGATATTTTTTTATTGAATGTGAAAAATGGTATTAGTACATATATTTTTTAAAAAAATGTGTTTTAATATATATTTTTTATTTGTCCAGTTATTATTATTATTGTTTTAACATTTGAAATAATAACACTGATTAGTTAAAGTTACCGTGTATAAAAGCATTTTTAGGATAATTGATTAGATTACAAAAGATTATGTTATGATAAGTGTTCATTATATAAGATTATTTGGTACTTACGTATTAAACCATTGACGGCAACAATTTAGTAACTCTTTGGCGATGGATTCAAATTTGATGATAAACTGTCAATGCCAACAAAACCAACAAAATGGCAGATGACAGTTAAGGTTTGAACAATTTTTTTAAATAATGGCAGTTTTTTGCTATTATTGGTGGCTTAGCAACTTATTGGCGACACCTTCAAATTTTATGATAAAGATCAATGGTCTAATAACTAAGTACTGATTATTTGATACAATGTTATGCATTTCTTTTGTTGTTATTGAAATTTTGGAAGAATCATATCTTTGAAAATGGACTTAACATTGACATATCATTTAATATGCACAGGGAATTTCTTTGAAAGTATCGTATAATTTCAAGATCAGATCTAAAAATAATTTGCTTATATTTGCAGTTAATTTATTAATTGAAAGATGAAGTTCTTTCTAAAGTTGTTGTAGCAAAACTTAATAATTATAGATTAAGGATTTACAATATCTTAAAAAATAATATATTATTTCCTACATAATACAATGTTTTGTACAATCTATCAGCAATTGTAAATCAGTATATATGAGAATTATTAAAAATTAAGTAAGATAAATAGAATTATTAAAAATTAAGTAAGATAATAATCTTGGCAGAGCATTATAAATTTGAAATCTTGTTTCATTGAAAATTTATTATATATATATGGACATGGTGCATATTAAATTTACTGCTGTGGTCAAATATCCTCACATCAAAGTTTTATTTTTGATCTGATAATGTCCTCTTAATCTGACCCTTGTTCATGACTCATGTAGTTTTTAATTTTATAGTTAAGGCAACTAAGCTAGTTAGAAAAAACATCACATCTATTATTTGTTATTAATTTTATACAAAATTATGTCATTTATAGCTTTGTTTAAATTATTGAATACATGTTTTTTTTTTCTTCTTTTCTCTTTCAATTTTTTATGATTTTAAACTTTTTATTATTTACTGTCTGATATCTTAAACTTTTTAAAAAAGATAATCTATATGTTGTTATACATTAATACTTTGTTAGGCTTTTATTCTTTTGTTGAAATATTTTTTATAAAGATGTTGCTTTAATTTTTAGGTTTACCTATGAATTTCACTCGAGAAATAAATACTCTGAAGCAGTTCCAGCATGAAAATATTGCAAATTTACTTGGAGTTGCTGTGGGTAGAGATTTTGAAAGGTAATTTATTATTTTTAACTCATATCTCAAGTAATTTGTAAAAAAAAAAAAGAAGCATGGTTTATAAAAGAACTATCATTGCAATAGAAAATGTGTGTAAAAGAATAATCATAGTGTTTGATTTTCATCTTGCTTGATATCATTTGTGATACACAGAGGATTCTGGAATAGTTATTTTAGGAACAGTTACTAGATGCTGTGCATGTTAGATTTTTATTTTTATTTATGTATTTCATTTTTTTTTTCTACTTTTCATTCATCCAATATGTTATGAGAATGACTTCTAATGAAGTAAAGTAAAAATTATAAGTGCATAGATAGTTAAAGAAAATCAGAGATATTAGTAACAATATTTTATTCCATAAGAAATCACTTAACACAAGTAGCAAAGCACTGCAAAAATTCACTCAAAACACACAGCATTTGCAGAAGTCAATATTAAACATGCAATCAGAAAATTATTAATTAAATAATATCACAGCACAATAGCAAACAAAGAGTTCACTTTATGATCAGGCCCTGAACAGAAAATTGATGCAGATTCAATTTTTACCATTTGTTTTATATAAATTTTCCAACTATATATCCAAACCTGAAAAAGAATTTCTTATATTGAGTGCTAATACATAAATTACAAAAATACTTGCACTTTCATAAACTTTCATTTATGTTCCTAATTATAATCACTGGGTTTGTTGCCAGTATTGGAAGTCATTAATTTTGAATCTATTCAACACTCATTTGAAATGTCGGTAAAATTAGCTTAGCTTGAGAGATAGAGATCTTAAAGACAAGATTTATATGAGACTAGATAGAGAAATAATATTACAGATTTGAAACAGTACATCAGTGTTTACTAGTAGATGTTTAGTGAACCTGCTTTGCTTTGATTACATAATTTTCTGCTTCTTAATTATCAATGCAAAAAATTTCAGTAGTTCATTTAGTGTTGATGCTGAAATATTCTGTTTAAATTAATCTTTTATTATGAAAACCTTATATTAAAATTACATCAACACTTTTTGAACTATCTTACATTTATAGATAATAAAAAACAAATTAAAAAATGTATTGCAAAAATTACATTTGTATATATAGAGATTTGTTATAGAAATAAATATATCTTTATTGATATCACCATTTTTTTTATTAGGATGAAATGTAGTTGTTTGTACACTTATAAACTTTAATGAAATTCTTTAAGAATTTTATTGTAATTGTGTTAAGTTTTGGAATTAAAAAGCAGTATGAAATTGTATTTGTATTGTTTGGTTCAAATCAAGACTGCCATTTTGGGTAATTTTACTCCATATATGCAAAAATATGACTGCATTTCTAGAATTCTTTGTTCTCGACCTTAATTCAGACTTCCATCCTGTTAAAAATATTTTCTTTCATATCACTTCTATTTTAGAGAAATGTCTCCTACCCATGCACAAAATCTTGGAGACTTCCATATTTGAGATTAATTGCATTTATTCATATACATTGAGAATCCATCCCTTAGAAATATTAAGTACCTTCCTCTGCATTATAATTATTATTTAAGTATAAAAAATATCTTAGCAATAAATTTATGCCTTTGGATAGATAATATGTTACATTCTAAAGTAATACAAAAGGTGTTCAAATTTTCGAATCAATATTTTACAAAGTTATTGCTACAAATAATCAAAATAAATAAATAACATTTCATTATAAACCTTATAATTTATAAACATTTATTTAATAAATTGGAATTTCCAAATTTAGTTGAATTTTCAGAATTAACTATAAGCACAACCAAGTTTGTTGCTATTAATTCCATTTGTTTCTCTTCAACTCATTATTCTGTATAGAAATATATTTATTCATTTATGCTAACTATTATTAATAGTAATTTAGCTTCTGAATAATGTAAGTTTATTACTTATTACAGTATCTACCTTGTTTTAGAGTATTGTCCATATGAACTTTCAAAAGCTATAGATGATGAGCTGGTAAAGACAGAGATTGACCAAACACATGTAAGTTTAAATCCTGATGTAACTATCAATTTTCAACATAATTTTATCATTTCTAATGTATTATTTTTATTCATTTTTTTTATCAGGGAAGATATTTTAATTGATATTCTGATATTTATTCTAATACTAGACATTTCTTGCAAGCAGTTGGTTTTTAGTAATATTGGTTTTATTTAATTTTAAATCAATCATTTAATTATGGCTTCATACCTATGACTCTGTGCAGTTGCCAATTATTAAAGTTATTTTAATGATAATACATCAGAACTGTTTATGGAATGCATGAATCCTTTTTAATGAAACCAAACCCATGACATCATAGCTCTATTAAAACCCTAAGTTCCAGTTTCATCTATCTTCTAATTTTTGTGGCACTTTACAATTACTAATTTAATACTTTTTTTTTCATTTGCTTCTTTTTCTGTCTTTTTTTTAAAAAAAATTTTGTAAAATGGACAGATTTTTTAACAGAGATAACCTATTTTAGGTTTCTTCTTTGGAAGAAAATCCTGCAAAATAATACTGTAAACTAATATTTGATGAAAAAATGAAAACAGTTGTTATTTCTGATCAACTGTGTAATCAAATGTTAAAAATTGGGAGAAAAAAATCTGGAAAATTTTGCATGAATATATTAATATAATAAAAAAGGTAACTTAATAAATTTTAAAAGGATTTAAAAGTTGTTTTTATGCAATAATATTTTTAAAAATATAAAATTATTTCAGAAAACATTCAAAATTTCCAAATGAAGTTTTAAAATAAAGTCATTTCAAGGTGCATATTCTCAGACTTTAACCCTTAGACATACGAATTTATTTAATTTTCTAATTAGATGATACAACCTATTTTGGTCATTTTTTGTTAATTTGATTTTTTAAATAATATATGGAGCATGTGGGATATTAAAACATTTCAAAATGATTTATGAATATTTAAATACTTAATTCTGTGACTTAACTGCAGACATGAAACTAAAAATGTAGTAATTTGATGTGCTTGTCAAACACATCTTTGTATTTGAAGGAGTTATGTAAGTGTCAAATTTTGTAACTATTATTCAAATAATCTGGTCTGTAAAGACAAAAACCTAAACAGAAGTACAACTGCGTACACATAATCATCTTTATTATTCAAAGAGAATGCTTCATTTTTTATTTTAATTTATTTTGGCTAATACTTGAAAACAAGGAATAATTTGCTTTTCTTATTTTTCAAATGCATGTACTAGAATAGTAGGAGAACTAATATGGAAATAAATACTCTTATAATAAATATTAAATATAATCTTGAATATTTATCATTGTTTGCAGAAATGTTTATGCATTTTTTACCAGTTCCTGGTAATTAATATAATTTTTAATCCTTTTGGATAAGCTTAATTTTTCACAAATTGTTATTATTATTTTGTGTGTGTGAGAGTCCTAAGTGCAAAATAGTAGTAAAACTTTTTATTTAGTTTGAGGGAAACCATTAAATGATTTTATTTGCTGCTAAGTACAAATCCTTTTTTAAATTTGATATCATTCTCAATTAATTGTGGAGAAGTTTGAAATAATACTTTGTACAGAAAAAATGAAATGGAATAGGTAAATATAAATATTTTCTTATATTAGAAATATGGTTATAATTATTAAAATTTTGTATTACACTTTGAATAACTTTGAACTGAAATCAAACTTTCTCTTTGTCTTCCTTTTAAAATAGAAGATCACCATATATATTTTTTTCTTGTGAAGACAATTCAAAGCATACATTCATATCGTTGCTGTACATTTAAGTCTTTCATTTATTTTATTCGTTTGACTTCTGTAAAATATATTGAATTGATTTAAGATTGCTTCTTTGTCAAATTGTTTAATTTTTTCAAAGACATGTTTTGTAGACTTTTAAAGAATTTAATTGTAAAACCAAAAGAATTGTAGCAGTTTTTTTTTCATCAAAGTAATTAATTTCTTGGATCTTGGTGTGTTATACTATTGAGTTAATCTTAAAGTAATAATTTCTGTTTAAAAGAAAAAATTTCTGTTTAGTAACAACTTTCATCCTTGAAATAAAATGTTCTGAGCCAGTATGTGAGTTTAAAAAATTGTTTAAAAGAAAATTCATTTTTATATTTCAGATAAAATGTATCATGTATCAGCTATTTACTGGATTACATTTTCTTCATGAAAACCTTGTTTTGCATAGGTATGGCATAGCTTTAAAAAAGTTTTTTTCAGTTTCATAATACTTGAGAAAAAATTAACTCCTGTTTCATATCAATTTGTTAATTCTTATTGTCAACAGGGACTTGACTGTGACTAACATTCTTTTTACTGAAACAGGAATTTTGAAAATAAGTAAGTTCTCTTTAATGGTATTTAATTACAGTTTTTTAAAATGTTGTTTCCATTATTTGTTTTGCATTTTATACATTTGGGTTGTGCAATTAGAGTTGTAGAATTTCCGTAAATTATTGAATTAATTATAATTATATTTTTCTACTTAATTGCTTGATTGAAATATGAATTATTCTCCATAAGTTTTATTAAGGCACATATTATTTATTGAAAAAATTGCCTTAGAAAAAATTTAGCATAATGGGACTCTATTTTAAAAAATGTTTTTTACAGTAAAATCATTATGGGTTTTCTGAAAAATGTGTATTTTTAAAATCTTTTTAATGCTATTTTAAATATTATTCTGAAACTAACATATTTCATTTTAAAGTTGGTGAAAGACAAAAATTGAATGTCAGATTTAAATAGGAATAATGTAAAAAAATATTTGTAAAAATTTTCAAAATTATGGGAAATTATTATTATTATTATTATTATTATTATTTGATTTTATCAATTTTTTTTCATTGCATCCAAACTAGAATCCAAAATATATGAATTACCTGTTGGGCTCAAAATTTTATTATGCTAACACTTTTTTCATATTGAAAATGCCCTTTCTTACACAAGGGTATTCAATGATCAGAGCTAGGGGAAAACACTGATCCTATTTATTAAGCTTAAATAATCAATAAAACTTATTTATTTTTTATTACATTAAAAAATTAAATTAAATTCAAGTTTTTTTTTCTTATTTTTTATTTTCTTATTTTTTTTGTGAAAAAAAAAAGTCATCTTATGTCTTAAAACAGTCACTTATATTTTTCAATCAACCAAAGATGTGATTTTCTCTGTATTGATATTACTTTTGAATATACTAATCAAAGCATACAGTTGTGAGACTTTTCCTTTTTGATTTTAACTTGAATCTAAAAATTTTATTTCCATGGATATACCTATGGTTGTTGAATTAAATACTTTGAAAGTTTTTTAATTGAAGTAATTGATTCAAAGTTTTTAAATTTAAGTAAAATTGCTAATTGCCAATATAAAAAGAAGATAAATCTAAAATAGATCTTTATAATTTTTCTCCATTTATAACACAAATCTTTTTGCTATTATTCTTAAATAAATGTATATGTTAAGGTGATGGTAGTCCTAATTCTGACTGTATTCCAGTAAGTAATAAATTCATTGATAGTGAACAATTGAGAATAATAGACTTAATCCATATTAATTATTTAAAAAAAGTTATTTCTATTAACACTCATAATAAATGATCAACATTTACAAGGAAAGTAGAAGCACATCTACTCTGTATGAGTAAGACTCGTAAAATGAAGTATTTTTAACAGGTTATAGGAGGTGACACCATACATTGAAATAGGAAGTAGTAGGTGTTACAAACAGTATAATATAAAGCATCTTTTTGAAACCTTGTAAAGAAAAAGTCATTTTTTTTCCTAGATGTAAAAGCTTGAATTAATTAAAAAATAATCAGAAAAATAACATTCTGTATCATTAAAAGAGTGGTAATCTGGTGATATTTATATTTATTATCATCTCAGAACATAATATTGTTTTAGGAATGAGTTTTGTAGCATCAACAAAATCGGATTGTTGAAAAATAAAAAATCTGTTGGTTAAAAATTGAAATTTTATTATCTGCATGAGCATCTCAAAAAATCAGCTTTTAATAAAGCAATGCCTTCCCATTTACAAAAGCTCTGATTTTGAAAAATAAGTCAATGACTCCAGCAAATAAAACTGAGAAAAATGTTATTTTGAGCATGTGATTATATGAAATGAAATAAATAGGAAATGTGATATTTTTTTAAAACAATAAATGCAAGACAATTTTTTTTGGATCATTTGCAATGCTAAAGTGACTCATTCAATAAAACAATTAAAATGAATAAAAATATTATTTAACTTGCATGAGCATGTGGTTCTCATTCAAGTTCAAGAAATTATGTTCTGACATGATACACTGAATATGCAAAGCAGATTTCATTTTAATCTTTTAGTATTCTTCTAGCTGACTTTGGCAGTTGTCGCCATGTTTCAAAAGAAAAAATGACACCAAACGTTGTGTCTAGATGGTAAGTGAATAAGATCTTCATTGAACTATTTTGTTTGAATAACTTATAACTGAAACAAATTATTTTATAAAACAATATTTCAATAAAATAATTACTTAAAAATTATTATCATGTTTTAATTGGAAAAGAAGAATGTAGTAGTAATCCTAAAATGTTATTTTTATTCGGTATAATTCATAATAATTTTCTTTAATCATTACGCCGAATCCTTCCCCTTTCAGTGCCATTTCTTAGCTGGCATAATATTTATACTCATTCTATCTTTTGAATGGTGGTACAGTATTATAAAGCTAAAGTCTTAATTATATATTTTTTAAGTGCTATAATTTGAAATAAAAAGAACCTAAGTCAAAAGTTAATCATACATATTCAGCAAATAAAATATTGTTAATAATTGTTTGTTGTGTTAAATAATTTGTTTGTTGTTTTTAATTGGGTGTATTGATTTTTTATTAATGTCAATATTTAAGCTTACGATTTTTGTAATGTGAAGCACTTATATCTGAAATAAAATTGCTGTTGGGGTTAATTACTTGACAAAATAGATTATTATTAGTAAAATGCAATAAGCTATTTGATAATTTTTAATATAATAGTTTAAATTAGGATGATATTCCAATTTATTTTTCTTAATATATATTTAGGAAGCTGGTTTTCTTAAACTCAAAAATTCATACAACTCTACTAATGCTGGCATTGAGATAAAAGGATATATTAGAATATATAAAGTCATGTAATAGCAAAAAACATGAATAATGTGTAGTGTTACTTTATTATTTTTTTTTCACTTGCCATGTTGTGTACCATTTTTGAAATTTTGTATTATATTAAAAGGTTTAGTAATTTGAAAATTCTATTGCTTTTATATTTGCCACATGAAACTATATTATAGATATAAGAATTCTAAACAATGATTTTGAGCATTTTTTTAAAAATTTAACTTTATGCAAAGATTTTTATATAAAGAATTTGCTTACTTTGATGTTTTTCTATTTCAGGTATCGAGCACCGGAACTATTATTTGGAGCAGAAAACTACTCATCATCCATTGATATATGGTATGCTTGTCTCCTATCAATATTTTAATTAATATATTGAGAGGAGATTGTTATTCTGTTCAATAAAAATGTATTGTTCAATATCTTAAGATTTTTTTTTTTCTTTATCTTAAGTTGTCATTCTAATTTTTTTTTTCTTTTATAAGAAAGAACTTGGTATGTGATTATTTCATTCATACATTTGTAACATATCTTATATCTAAACTTTTTGTCCATTTTGGGATACATATTTTATGTTAAAAAGAATATAAGCTGTTCGTGTCAAAATGATTTTACAATATGCAGCCACTGCTTTGCTTATTGAAAAATAATTGCTTAATGCTTGATTCTGAACATTGTCCATGAAATGTAGAATTCACATCATATGGTTTGTCACAAAAATTTTACCCATCATCATATATATCTGTATCTTAATTTCCGTTTAATGTTCAATTATTATATAATATTTCAAATTATATTGTTAATTATGAGATTTTCCCCTTTCCTTAAATAGAATGCTGAATTGGCTCTACATATGACACATATTAATCATTTTCTGTCTACACATATTAATCATTTTCTGTCTACACATATTAATCATATATTCTTTTATTTAAAATATCTGCATGACTAGTCTTGAAACAGCAATGGGCAGCATTTACTAAGAAGGTGACTAACATTGTGTGTATATTGGTCCAAGGTTAAAAATAAAAATGGGGGTGTTTGGTTTTTAAGACTCGTAATGCTGGACATTATGATTTTTATTCCTTTTTTATTTTAATTTATTTTGGAATAATTAATTGGTTTCATTTATCGAAGGTGATAATTTATGTGTATTGCACCTTTAAATACATACTATTTTAATACCTGCTGTCACTTTATTTTTAGTTTTGTAATTGTACTTATTTATGTATGTGCCGTCCTCACTACTGCGATTTTCATGATTATGGTTAAATATCCATGGCCATCGAAGCAACTGTGAATTTTTTTAATATATGCCTACTTTTTTTGTTTTTGGCTTGTTTTTTATTGATATAATTCTATTCACAACTGTTTTGATTTTTTGAAATAGAAATTTTTTTTATTTAAATATTTAGTATTGCTATATTTAATATAAAAGGTATACAAAAAAAAATGTTTTCATATATAGAAAGTTGGTTTTGTTATATTAATTAAATTATTTTTTATAAACTTTTTTCATTCTATAATACTTAACGAAATGTGCAGGAACAAAAATCAAAAATCAGTAGATTTAAAAGTTAATCACTAAGATGTATAATAATAAAAAATAGGAATTTTGAAAATGTCATCCCATTACTTCATCTGCATATCTAATGTTTATATGTATATCTCATACTTGTTGCCTTTTAATTAGAAATTGCCAGATATATTCAGGTATTTGCTTACAAATTTTTTTAAAAAGTGCAATTAATTTCAGGTCTGCTGGCTGCATTTTTGCAGAACTCATATTGAAAAGACCTCTCTTCAAAACAGATTCTGATAATAATATGATTTCAATGTTAGTGGACTTACTTGGTACTCCTACTGAAACCAGCTGGCCTGTATGTTATCTTCTTATATTATATTAATAAATTATTTTTATTCATTTTATGTAATTAAAGTAAAATAATTTTTAAATCAAAAATATCAGAAAACTGGTCAATCTTATTGGCATATAAGTGAATTTGTGAATTTCAAGTTTTATAAATAGTTATTATTTTGGTTGCTTTAAGAGTATTTATATCATTATATAGCATTAAATTAAACTTGGTTGTTTTTAACTAGTTGTCTTTATTAAACTTATTGTTAATGGCTGTCTCAGTAAAAATTCTTATTACTTTTTTTAAATCCTGGGTAAATTTTATTTTTGTGAGTATATTGCTCTTTCATGTATGCTAGACCTGTAAACAAAATCTTATAATGTGACCCATCAGATTCTGAAATTTAATCATGTTGCCATTTTTTTTTCTTTATAAGAAGTAATTGCAGTATGGACAAAATCAATATTATTAGTATTATTTAGTCAGTTCTGTGTTTCTGTCCCATTTTTTAAAAATAGCTTTAGAATGAAGTTGCTTGTAATTTAATTGCACTTTTCTGTAGATGAGTTCTTTTTAAAATGCTTTTGATGAACTGACCATTATAAAAATTTAGCTGCATTTCAAAATAGACTTATTTATTTCCTTATACTTATTTCTTTTTGTATATGTTTATGGAGAATTAAATTATTTTTTGCTAAGATTTTTTTATGCATGTATTTACTAAGAAAGTGTTTTTTTCTTGTTTCTATCAAGAAATTTCAAAACTTGTTAGCAGAATCTAATTCCCCATTCCTTGGGTAATATATTTTGTGCTATAAACTGTGCCAAATAGTTGGATGCAATTAATTATCTTTTGCATGACAATGACATTAAAAATAAAAAAGTGAAGTTTTTTGTATTTTTCATTATATACATTATTAATTGTAATGAATATTTTGTGAAGTGTATTTTTTAATTGACACATTTTTTAAAATTTAAATCATTTCAAGTGTAATAAAATACTGTCTAGCACTCACGTATAAATGATAGTACTTCAAAATTAGGCTTTTTGTAGTATTAGATTTTAATTGCTTTTAGTGTTTATGTTTACAAAACAATGTATTTAAATATTATAAAATAATGTTAAAAATACATATATATTATTTTGGAATGATATTTCATTTGTTTTAAAACATGGGAGAATATAAAGTATGTGATAGTTTTAGATACTTTTTCCCCCATTATAAATTTTTGTTATTATTATCTATACTACTATTATAAACATGAAAGTTTATATGGATGGATGGATGATGTTAATCAATCAAGCCAGAACAGCAGAACAAAATTGGATGAATTTAGCATAGATATAAATTATAGTCTAGAATAAGACATAGGCTACTATTTATTCAAGTTAATTGAGTAGTTAATATTTTATTAATTATAACTATTATTTTTTATTGATTTCCATCAAAAATCTTCATTTCCTCACCACCAATTAAGTAAGACGTCAGTCTGTTTCTTTCCCCATGCTAATGAAGTTAGGCTGAACATGTTTCCTGTTTATTCTCTTGTGTTTGATGCATTTAAAATTAACATGTTGAGCAATCGATTTTTCGGATTCATTTTGCAGTACTTTTTAATTAAAATAAAACAGAATAAAGGAAATTGAAAATTTTTAATCTGTATTGCATTATCCCAACTGGCATAGAAAATTTACGAAGTGCACAACTGGTGTAGAATATGTGTGCATTTGCATTATCCCATTTGGTGCTGAAAATTCACTCTTTCACAGTGTGGAAATTACCACTTAATATTGCAATTCTATCATATGCATATACATACAATGTATAAACATTACCCCATTTGGCATTGAAAATTCATTCATGTATAACATTTTACATCACATTTAATAACATTTTACTTTGTGATCAGACTGTCAGTTCTCACATATACAATTCAAAATTTCCACATGTACAAAGTTGTGAATAAAAGTTATTCTCTAATATATTTTGATGATTTTTTTTCAGGGTTGTTCAGACCTGCCACTGTTGAAGGACTATGAACTTCGACATCAACCGTATGTGTTTTTAATTTCTGTTTTTTTGATATTATTCAATGTGCAGTTAATAATTTTTATTAATTTAAAACATGGTTATTAGCCAACCTTATTAAAAAACTCATTTCATTTTAAGGCATAAAGAACTTTTAATGTGAATTCTTTGTTTGATTTTTTCCTTTAAAAAACCATATAAATAAACAATTTTTTTGCAAAATGTCAATTTATTTAATGTTAATAACCCTATGATCAATCTTAAATAAATTCTAATTAATTGATACATTGTGGAGTTCTTACATTACATATATTTAAAAAAAAAAAAAACCCTCCAAATTTGGTTGTTAAGAATGTTAATATTCATAGGGGAAGTTTGATTTTATCTATAAGTCTCAAATAAAAAGTTAATTTCTTTGTGGAAAGATCCAATATTTTCCCAGACATGCACAGGGCCTTCATTTCATGATGTCATAAATACAACTTGTTTCTTTTGGAGATGGCGGTCTTATAAACAATTTTATTTTAGCTTCCTGACATCATTAAGTTCTGCAGTACTCTGTTTCCACATTTAAAAAACTTTTTTTTTCTAGCGATTGATGTGAATAAATTCTTATTTCATATTAATGGAAACATCTTTCACAGAATTTGAAAAATAAACTTGATTTATAAATTTGACATTTGTAATATTGAATTTCCTATTAAAATCAGAAAATGACTAAAACAGTAAGAAAAAATATCTCATTAGTAAAAATGTATGTATAAAAACTTATCAAATTAATTATAAAATAAAATGCATGATATAAAACATAATTTATAAAAAAGAAAGTATCCTAAACATATTTTTTACATAGTTATAGGTTTAATTTTTTAAATATTTGATATTTAAAACAAATAAATAATTTAAACATTAGGAAGAATAGACTTTCTCTCTTTATAACATGATGATTTGGGCTGGCAAAAGGCATCATGATTGGGCTCAATCATTTTGGATCAAACATTGCTAAGTTTGAGTTATTCAAAAAAAATTGCTATGTTTGAGTTGATTGCCTTGGGATTTTTCAGCAAAGATATTTCTAGTTGCATGATTTGCTTCAGCTTTTTAAGCATACATCAATGAATAGTGGAACAGAATAGATGTTGTTGCTGTTTTGAAAGAGCTGCAGCAAAAGTTAACATTGTAAAAATGAAAATGAGAAAAATAGCAGAATTAATCAATAAGTTGAAGAAATAGAAGTTTGGGCTGTACGACAAATAATTTATACAGCAATTTATTCTAGAAAGCATCAAAATTTCTTAATGGACTACAGTAGATTGATATATTGAGAGACACAAAGAAATGCTTTTTTCCCCCATGAATGTTTGAAAGGAATTTTTAACTGTAATTAATTATCTTCCCAATTGAATCATCCTCGCTTTTAATCCTCTCACTCTCATTTGACATTTGTCTTCAATTTTTTTTCTCTAATTTGCAATATTTTTTGTTTAACTTTTGCTTTTGTTTATTTGCTTATGAATAAATTTCCTTTCCACTTGCATTTGCTCCAAGGCAAAATCATCTATTTTGGTATATGCCTTTTCTTTTGCTAGAAATCCTCATAAAAATGTAAATAATAATTTTTAAATTATAATTCAGATAATGGTTTTAAGAAATTTTAGCTTATTTAAAAACACTTTTAAAGTTCTATTTTATTTTTTTAAAACAATTGTATTTTCTTGAGAAATATTTATTGTAATATATATTGTATATTAGTATATATATTATACTTAGAATAGTAGTATATTAGTATTGTATATATTGAATATAGAATATTTATTGTAATAATTGTTTCTAAGTTAATGAGCCGCTGATGAAACCAACCTCTTAAAAGGAGTGGCTATCACTGAAATCATAATTGAATTTCTTTTACTCCTTAAAAGTAACTAAACATCTAAAGCTGGCTTAAAGAGGATATTGCTTACTTTTCTAAGCTTTATAATGCACATTATTTTTCTAAATAAAATGTTTTTCCATTGTTCTTGTTTTAATGTAAATGCTCATGCATTTGAATATTATCTAGAATTTGTTCACATCTACCAATTCAAGGCAAAGTCAGATAATTAAACTTCAATGTACTTAATCATGCTTAAAATATTTCTTGTCATGATCATATATTTTGTTATTTTTTAAAGAAAGATTTGAAATGTATCATAACCTTGAGAATGTTTTTATGTAATTTAGATACTGTTTGCAATTTGATTGAAGACAAATATTATATGTAATGAGTTATGATTTACAAAATTATATTGATTGTATTGTTCCATTTAATGAAATTTGAATTTGCCATTGAGTTTTGCCTTCAAGAACATAATATTACGATTTTTTTCAATATTTTTGAATTGTATCTAAGTTTTGTCACCTTTTTGAGAATTGCATTGGTTAGCTAGTTGTATAAAAATAATATTGAATCATATAACTTATGAAGGAGTGATAGTAATCTATATAAAGATCTTTCTCACAATAAAAAAAATAACTAAGTTTTAGCATTAATCGAGAATGCAATCGACTTCTTTCTGTAGGCGTTTTATCCATTTGATGTTAAATAGTCTAAAAAATGAATTAATATTTTCGGTAATTACCTTAAAATGTGTAAGAATTATATTACATATTTTGAACTTACTCTAGTAATTTGTGCATCTAATTGTATTTTATAAGTTAATGAAATAAAAATTTTATTTGAACGATTTATAATATGTATGGTTAACATTTTCATGTATTTTTTCTCTCTTCTACAATGCAATGTGATAAATAGGAAAATGCAATAAAACAATGTTTTGAATGAAATTTCAGACCTCAATGATCCTACAAAAATCCCTAACTCCCTTTTTTCACCTTGAAGTGAAATTTAGTTTAAATGCCTCATGTATATTTGTAAGATTAAAAATGAGCTATTAGTTTTTGATTAACCCAGTGTACTTAAACATATTTATATATAGCATTAAAATATTTTTTATTTGTAGGCATAACAAATTGACATTGATGTTTGCTGAAGAACCCTCTACATGTATTGATCTATTACACAAAATATTCACATATAACCCTATTAAAAGGTAAGCTTATTTTTGCTTTACAGGATTCATAGTATTATTTAAAGTCCTTAAAAATTGCTTATTTTTAATAGTAAAAATATTAGGGCCTTAAAAGTGCCTATCTCATATACAAGTGTTTGTTTTTCTTTCTAAAAAGGAGGAAAAACTCACTGCTTTACCGAACTGTGCTAGATATGCCCACTAATATGATTGAATGGAATTCCTTTTAAAAAAGTAATTTGCTGAAATAAATATAAAGTTAGTCTACATGTTCAATGAATTAAGAGACTTTTCGTTATGAATAAAATCTAATGAACTGGGGAAAACTATTAGTGAAAAAATCAAGCAAAATGATAATATGTAAAAATTTCTAAAAAAAGAAATAAATTTTTATTTCCATATTTAATAAATTTAGCTTCTTTTATATCTAAGTTTGTGTAAATCTTTTTTCCTTCAAAAGAAACTACAGTGTTCCTGAAAAAGGTTTCTAATGTTTTTATTAATAATACTAATTATAATGCAATAGAATAATTTTAAATATGCAATAAAAGTGTTTTAATAAGATTTTTCTAACAAAACATACATAAAAATTGTTTAAATAATTTAATTCATTGTAAATGAAAAATATTCAGCAATTATAGTTAATATTTTTTTTTTAGTTTATAGTTATATTTTTATATTTTATAAAATTGGTAATTACTGCCCGACTTAGTTCATTTCATAATAACAGGCAGTTTTATTATTAAAAATATTTTTTTTAAATGTTAATTCTTATTTTTCTCTAAAGATGCTTAAAAAGTGCTGATAAATAGCTTATTTTTTAAAAATACTTACTAGCTCTTTTTAATTTTTAAGTTATTTTATGTGAAGTTTATACCTTTTTTTTTCCTTGTAGGATAACAGCACAGAAATGTTTAATTCATTCATATTTTACTGATAATCCTAAAGGTAATCTAATATTTTAATTTATAAAGAATTTTGTACATTTAATTTTCATCTGAAGCCTAATTTTTTTTTTCAATTTATGACTTGTATATGATACTCATAAATAGTCATTGACATAAAAACTTAAGATTCTAGAACTGTAATAATTCCTTTAATTTGTGTGTGTATGTGTGTGTGATTGAGTGTAAAAGGAAATATTTATCTTATAAATTTGAACAGAGTCAAGTGAAAATGCTGAAAAATTATTCCATTAAATTAGAAAACAAAATAAAACTGTGGAATACAAGTTATTTGCATTTTGTGTGATCTTTTCAAATGTATAGTAAAATATATAATAAAAGTCTGTGAAGATTCTTTTAAATGTTTGATTATCATCTCTATTTTGAAGATAACATTTTAAAATGTTAATTTCAAAATACATTAATTCAGTTTTGTTTCACGAAAATTAAATTAATTTTTAAAAAGAAAAAGTATGCTTTTTATAATAACAAGGAACTTTTATATGACTAAATTGAAAGTCAAGTTAATATAATTTCTATATCCCCCCCTGCAGAATTTAATATGAATAATTTAAGGCAATGAGAATTCAGTTTCAATTAAATGCCATTTATTCAACTATATGCTAATATTTTCAACTATTGAAAGAATAGAGAATCCCCGACTATATATTATATTATTTTCCTTATAGCTTGTGACTTGGATACTCTTGTGGCTCTTTTGAAAAAAGTGGATGAAATATAAAATAGACAAATTCAAGAAAAAGAACGAAAAATCTACACTAGTCTCTGTGTGATATAAAAAAATGTGTTCAATTTTGAAAAATATTATTAACATTGATCTTGAAGATTTCTTTCTCTATATATGTATAACAATTGCAAAATCCATTGTTTCCCTTTTTTTTAAATTGTATCATTGTCTGTTGTTTCATTATGTACAGTTCAGTTTCACTTCAATCATTATATATGATATTTGAATTTTATGTTTTTAAATAAAACCTTATCTCCATCAATGTAAATAATTTGTGATCTCTTTAATGTTGTAGAAATGTAGATAATTTTATAATCTATGAGAACTTCAATCCAAAAATACATATTTCTTTCAAATATTTTTTCCCCTGCAAGATTTAATCTGTAAAATTCTCCAATTAACTTTAGTCTTTCCTCTTTGGTTGGATGAAAAGCTGCAAAGTGGAAGAGTGAGACCTTCACTTTTCCTGAGATTATTCAAATACAACAAATGCTCTGCATAAAGTTGTAATGAACATGCTAGCATATTCTGCAAATATACAAAAGAATGTAGATCTTCTGTAAAAAAATTGAGGATTTTAAGTGCTCAACTATTTATCTGGATTGAAAAAGTCATTTATGCACTAAAGCTCTTCCTGAAAATTGCTATAAAAATTGCTATGAACGATGATGCTCCTATCAATAAACATATGCTTCAGCTGATTGCAGAAGGTGATGATACTGAAGAAAGGGAAATCAACTTGAAATTAAATCTGAAAGATACATCAGTATATTATAGTAATATGCTAACAATTTCTGTCTGCTAGTGAATTAAGTAAAAGAAATGGTATATCAGATTAAAATATACAACACATATTTAGTAGAATACAAATGTACAATAATGTATGAGCTGCATGAAAACAATTTTGCACTCAGCATGGCAGATACAGCAGCAGCAAAGGAGTTGCAGTGCCAACAACAAACATTTGCAGTTGAAGTTAAGTTTTCAAAAAATTTGAATAACTTGTCTTCTAACTAAACTAGCTGTAAGTCTAGACATTATATATGTGCTATTGTAAATCTATGTTGTATGTTTTATTTGAATATCCTGTACATTGATAAATGACAACAAAAATTCTTCAATAATAATAAGAATATTTGATGATGAAACGACTGATATTTGATCATTCGGAAGACGAAGAAAAGAAACTGTAAAATTTTTTATAATTTTCTAAAAAGTGCTTCCATGTTAAACACCAAGAAATGACTGTCCACCTCATTTTGATACATTCAAATATTCGTCATAAAATAGTTTTGATGTGTGAGGTAAAATTTAGACATCAGAATTTTGAAGGAATGAAGAAATTGAATCAGAAATAAGTATCACTCTAGTTTTTAATTATTGAAATGACTTGTCTCTGGATATAAAATATAAGTGTATTTTTAATATATAATAATAAAATTTATAAGAAAACTCTTCAAAAAGCTCTGATTTTACTCTGACAAATAGAATATTAAAATGCAGGTGTATATATATATATGTAATACACACACACATATTTATATATAGTAATAAGATAATAATTATAGAAATAATAAACAACTCACTATGATTTAGCTCAATATTTAAGGCCTTTTGTTAGATATCTGAAAATGCTCATTGGAAAGCAAAAATTATGATTTTACTTGAAAATTTCTAAAATTTTTACAAATAAAGCAGTTAATGAAATGTTAAAATTTATTAAATTAATTAAATGGTTCATTGGCATAGGTCTTAATTATACCTACCTACCTACCTATCTATCTATATATATATCACTTTAAAAATAACTTAATTTAGTAGAATTTTTAATTAGTGTTCGTTCCAAGAATTATTGTTTGAAACACTATATTTCTAACAAAATAGCACAATTTTAAGAATATGGGCCACTTAAGCGCAGGCGCAAGGTGAGGAAGATAACTAAATTTTTCACGGTGAATCGAAAAAAAAAAAAGCCGACAAAAAGTACAAATCTAGTATGTTACTTAATCAATTAGATAACGCAATCGCCGAGACTTGTTTCGTTTCTAGAATTATTGTTGCAAATGCAATCAATTTCTGGTAGAAAATCACAATGAAAATAAATGGGATCCTTCTACACTATATATATATATATATATATATATAATATTTTTTAAACTTTTAATTTTAATAATAATTAATTTCCAAAGCCCTATCTTAATGTAGCCCATAGTAATATCATTCTGAAATATTCTCTTATTTCAGGATCCATTTCACTCGCTCTAGTTAATTAATTCAAGAGAAGCTGTGTAAAATTGCTGAAACAGCTAAACGCCTGTTACTTTCTCACACTCCGTGAGAGAGATGAAAATTGCTGATCTAAGCAAAATACTTTTAAAAAGATCCCTTTGTTTCCCTTACCTCTTATATGTGAAAATTGGAAATCCCCACTGAAATCCACGTTTATAAGCTCTGTAAAAAATATTTATCCCTATCAAAGTCTTGGTATTTAAGA
>JAOUZG010050330.1:1235634-1249768 GCA_026289955.1 Argiope argentata | reverse complement strand
GACCGTAGCATTCTAATATTTTCATGAATGAACATTTTAAATGTATACTATAATTATACTAAATCTCAACCCCGTACTCTCCCCTTGTGAGGTATGATCATTTTTCATAGAGTATAGGAGAAATGTTTGAGATTTTCAGAGATAGTAAGTTCCCCGTTTTGGAGCTGGTATATTTCGGATAAAAATATATTTTTAAACAAAGCACTGACGTGTAAGCGAATTTGGTTAAGAGAAAATCCAAATAGATCAAATTGCCCCCCTTTCAGAAATTTAAGTTATGCATCTCTACAATGCCCTTGTGAAGTTTAAAAATTATTCTCGCATATTATATTTTAAGCTCAAAAGAATGTTTAAAATTCCAAAGCAACAGTTTGGCTGAAGATTTTGGAAGCCAACATTAAAAATACAGAACACACAACCGGAAGCAGATGATGAAAATGAAAGAGAGTAATAATCATAAAAATGGTAGATTTTCGGATAGAAGACTCTCCAAAGGCGGGTAAAGGCTGTTCATTGGACAGGTGTCTAGTTTCGTCATCTGTCAATCATAATAGTTTACATTTTCAGCGCAAAGCACCAAGGGAAATATTACTTCATATGCAAATGCGCATGCGCATCGTTTTGAATCTTGCTGCTAAGTTTTAGTTCAGCAGTGAGCGGCGAAATGAATTGTGTTCCTGATTGCTATGTTCGCATCTTTAAGAAGTCAAAATAGCAAGTGCAATTCAATACAATCGTTAAAAAATGACATTAACTGTGCGTTCATTAGATGGTAATATTAAAGGAAATATTAGTTGGCTTGATATTTAAAGGAAAATAATATTTGACATGCCCAAGTCATCTAAGCAAGGCATCCATAAGCATTTAATCCTCTGTGAACATTCTTGTGAAATGATCCCCCATTTTTGATGCTGAGATGTCAAATTGCGGATATTATATGAAAGATAATTTATTTTGGTAAGTTTGATTTTTTAATCAAAATTTTAAATTTTTTCTTTTTAAAAAAATCTAGCAATTGTTGAATCTTCATTTGGCGATGATTGTAGTGTTCTGAATTAAATCCATTTTATTGTCATTAATTGTTGCGAAATTTTTTTAATTTTCGAGCTATAAAAAATCATTTACAGTTTTTATAAAAAAAATCTGTGGCTGACGAAGAAAATTCGGAAAACAGAGAAACTAGATTCATAGTAAGAAGCATTGAAATTATTTACAGATAAATCCTTTTTATGAATCAAATCTATCTATTAAATGATTTTAAAAATCAAATATGGATTTCAGTATAATAATTCTTTTTTCTGCTTAAAATTTATCTCCAAAGTAAAGATTTAAAGTAGTGAATTACTGAAGACTTGATATTTTTCTTATATTTTTTCTAATTTCAGCTTTTTAGATGCTTTATTGTGTGCGTTATTTTGAAATAATTTATACGATAGGTTTACACTTATTTAATCATTTTTATTATAATCTATCGATTATTCGAATATTTTCTGAGGAAGAATAGCGTTTTGAATTTTCTTTTTACATTATGTTAAAATACTGTTCATAGGGTTCATTTAATTTCAATAGAAGTCCAAATTAAAAATTTTAGAATATTATTTTCATTTCTAAATTATGACAGTTAACAACAAACTTTATATTTTTATGTATTCATAAAATAGAAAGTGAATTATGTTTTAGGCCATTCATTTTAATGGAAGATCGTGCATTTAAAAGAAATAAATTTCTTCCTGAGAAAAAAAAAACGTGAGCATGTTAGAGAGGAATCAATGAATTATACGTTATAATTTTTTGTTTTGTTAAACAACTGTTTTATATATACAGTGAGTTTTCTTATAATTTCAGTAATTTTATAAAACTTCTCTTTTATTTTCTTCAGAAAATATTGTTTAACGTTATATAATTTTTAGCCAATTTTCTTTAGAAATTTTGTAAATATTTATTGATGACGGTAATGGAATTGGTTATAATATAATTTTTAACCTATAAATTTAAGTTTAGATAAGCTACAGTAAAATATATAAACGCCAATGAAATTTTGATTTATGATATTAATCTTTCAATTATCTGCGAAATTTTTTATTATCTTCTAAATCTTATTGATAATCATGTTTATAATTTTAAGGAATTATAAACATGATTATATTCTCTATACAAAGAAGTTTGAATTCTGTACAAATAGGCTTGAATTTATTTCAAGAGGTGTGCTTTAAAATGAAATTAATGAAAATTTAAACGTTAAGTAATTAAAACTTTACTGAGGGAAATTTAACTATCATTCTAAATTTTGAAAAATTAAAAATGAAATCTATGATCGCCGATTTCAAGTTTTAATGTGAGAGCATTATTATTTTTAAGTCATTATTTGCCTTTTTTAAGTTATTAAGTAGTTAAACTGGTTTGAAAAAGCAATACTGGTAAAAGCAGGTCAGACTTTTAAAAACGCATTTGCCCTCAAAGAAGCATATATAATAATGCAATACTGGTAAAAGCAGGTAAAAAATATACGCTATTAAAAGATGTTGATGAATAAATTGATAATTGAATTGTAAAACTTGTATACTTTATTTTTTAATTAAATAATCGAAATTATTACTCAAAATTTTAAAAAAATTCATATTTATGCAATAAATTGTTATATATAGTAATAAAAATGTTTCTAATTATAAGTTTACAATTTAAGTATTTTTAAGAGATCTTCAACTCGGTTTTTCAACCTATTTTTGTCTGAATATGCTTATTTTCGAATCTTTTTTACATTTTTATGTTTGACCGCTTCACATGAACTTAACTCCTAATTAGACGAATCCTCTTATTATAGCTATTTATTATTTCTATTCTTATTATAAGAGACATTTCAGGTATTGAGACGTTTCTAAGTGACATTTTCATTTTCAAATACTTTATCCTGTTGTTTAATTGGGGACTCGAAACTAAAAATTCAGTAATTCGATGCGCGTGGCAGATACGTCATTGTATGCGGAGGGGTTAATATTTGCTATGTATTATAATAGTTTTGAACTAATACTGCTATTAGATTCATTGAACTTGAAATATACTGTTTTAGTTTAATACTCAAGATAATTCAGCTTATTGTAAAAGTAATTCCAGGGTAAAGTGAAGATTAGTGTCCCCCCCCGAGTTTGCGCCAATATAGCAACCCAACGGAACGCCCTTCTAGCAACCCCAAAGCTGTTTTGTTTAGTTCTTTTAACAATGATTGAGTTGAATATAAACTACGATTATTTTATGAAAAATAAAAAATAAACAATATGGATTAATATTGTTTTAATCATAAACATTTTTTTACAACTGTAGCGTTAGCCTTATAAGCCCGATAAGCGCCACACAACTATTAAGACACGGCAATTTTATTTTTCATATAAACACTATCAGAAAATCTTTATTCTTTTGCAATTTCTAACTGTCAATATGAGCTTTAAAAAATCATCTGAATTCGTATTTTACGAAATCGTAAAAATCGTTCCTGCTTTAAAAGTTAAATGCAATGGAATTCTTCGCAGTAATGAAATGGAAGACAGTATTTCGAACTTGCAGAATGGATGAAGGATGAGTGGAATGTATTTTTTTTACTGGTTGATGAATTTAGGAAAGGATACTTGTTTGAAATTTTGTATGAAGATTGGTTTGATGGCTTTTCCCTCCGTTCTCTCTTTTGATTATATACTTTTTTTATTCACCCAGTCCTTATGTTCAATATCCTAGAGAAGCTACTAGTTTCCCGCTTCCGTTGCTAGCGAAGCTGTAGGATGTTTTTTTTTAATTAAAAAATGTTGTGTAAATATTGTTGATAGTTTTATTTTATAAAATTAATTGTAATAGAATGGCGCGTTAGCGAGAAAAAACTGTTCTAAGGTTACAACAGAAGATCGCTATATTGGTGCGTTGGCGACGTAATGAGATCGATAACGGTTTTTACTACACTTAGCTTATGTTGCGACGTTTCTTAGATAATAAAATTTGCATTGGTCACGTGTGTAGAATTTTTCGCAACAATATTTATGGAATAAGAAACCAATACAGATCGACTACGCTTTTCTTACTTTCCCGCCAAAAAAACTTTATTTCCACCCCCATACCAAATGAGTAAGATGAAAAAGAAACACGAGAAGTCAGCTGGTTTTCATTTATAGAAAACAGGAAGTTTAAAAAAGAAAGAGAATAATTGCTTTTATGCAGCTGATTAAAAACTTTCTTCCAAACGGACGTGAATATTATTTTGTTCATTATTATTTGACGGTGTTTCATTTTTTAATGTTTCTATTGATTGTGTTATGATATAAAGTTGTTTTTTGTTGCTCTTAACGATAAAAATTCTTTTTTATATATACATGCGTCATGAAGAGCTCTTAATGTTTATTTTATTCTTGGAATGATTTATGCATCAAAGGATTCTTTTTATTTTCTTGGTGTTTGATGCATTTAAAATTAAATATTGTTAATCGCTTTTTTTCGAATGCATCTTAAAGTACTTTTGAGTTAAAATATAGCGAAATAAAATAACTTAAAAATTTCTTTACCACTTTTCGTTATCCCAAAAGGCGTAGAAAATTCACGTATTTGCTTAAAAATTTAAAACAATGTCCCTCCATCTGTCAAACATTTGACGTCAATCAAAATTTAAGAAAGGAGTGTTAGGATTGTCTATAGTACGCCTTCAAGTTGATTAGGCTGTATGGATGTTTAAGCTATGCCTGCCCAAAATAAAGTTTGAGCAGGGAAGAAAAAAGAATAAGAAAGAAAAAAAAAAAAGGGTTTGTAGAAAAAAAAAGTAAAGGAAGGGAAAAAAAGGGATTTTCAGAAAGAAAAGAATTGAGGGGGGGGGAGAAAAGAAGGGTTTGAATGTTAGCATTACTTCCTCTGTGAGCGGCATTTTCGTTGTTTTTAAATTTTCGCTTCCCTCGAAATGTTGAAACTCACTGCATTTCCCAGGATTGCTGCCTCCTAATCTTCAATTAAAAGTAGGAGCGGTGGTCTAATGTTGCGAAATATCAACCCACCGCGTTTTTGTAATGTCTCACGGCTAACAGTCAAAACATTACTGAATAATGTGATCGAAGCAACCATTCTACAGGGAAGATGTGTTGATACCTCGCATCCCAATGGTGCCAAACTGATGTACCATTTTAATTTAAACGACTGCTATTCCCAGTGCGTCTTGCTTAAGCTGTGACCATAAATAAATCCCCAGGGTCAATCGTTGAATTTTTGCGGCATTAATCTTGAAAACTCATGTTTCTCTTCTAAACAGTTGTATGTAGCCTGCTCCCACGTTGGAAAACCGTCAAATTTGTTTAAGCGCCAAGTAATCAAACAAAAAAATATCGTTTACTATAAAGTATTACAATAAAAATAAAATCACATTATTACTTAAGTCTTTCAATGTACGAAATAGAAAACTTATTTTTGTAAGTAATAGTTGTTTATTATTAAGGCATAACTCAATAAATAAAGTTATTACTGTAAAACACTTTTTATTATTTTTTTTCCTATTCGACTGCGTTAGGCCAATAACTTAAGACGATACAAAGTCTGTCGGGGCAGCTAATAATTAATAAAATTCTGACTCTTATAATGAGAATTATGAGCACTATAAATGTCGAATTTTGAAGTACCTTTTTATAAAATCGACTAAAACTAAGAAATGTGATAGGCAGATATTTATCGAAAATAAATCTTGCCAATTGCAAAGTAAGCAGTTGAATGAAATCTTAAAGATAGTTTTCAAGTGAAAGAGGAGGGGGGGGGGGACTTTGAACATGTTTAAAATATATAACATGTTTGACTCAATTATTAAATAAAAGGAATTTTTACTATTAAAATATGCACTTATTTAATAATGTGTTTAATAACGAAATCCTTTTATTCTCTTTTTAAGAATTAAAGTAAATGTATCAAATGGAATAACATTTATTTAGACTTTACAGAACATGGAAATAAATGAGTCTTCCGTAAAAATAAATATGAACGCAAATCTGTAGAAAGATTACATAAAAGTAAAGCGTTTTATTTAGCATTGAGATATATGGATTTTGAAAACATATAAAGATTGGTTCGGTTTTGTAGAACTTTCGAAGTATTTTTTTATTGGTGGTTGTAGGATTTTCGGAATATCTAATGCAGCATTTATTTGAATAACAGAAAATAGAACATGATCTAAATGGATGAATAATTTTTACTGCATCAATTTCTGCATTTTTTGAAATAAAATTTACGATGAGCAGTCAGTTTCCTTCATAGATAGTTCTATATGACATATTTCTTTATATTTCAATTAATCTGAAAATTTTAACACTTCATATTCCCAACTTGCAAATAACATGTATAGTATTCACCAATAATTTTGATTTAACTTTTGGGAATGAGCACGTAATAGTCTCTTGGATAATCAATATTTATTTCATTTTGAAAGCTTTTCAAAAATAATTTATTCAGAATATTCCTCTTGAATTGGTGATTAGATAATCTTCCAGGGTAATATTTTCAGCTGTTCGTTCATCAAGTCATATGAGTTTGAATTCGATTTTCATATTGTTTGTTCCATTGCAAGTTATTCATTCTGTTCTGTGGTTAAAGGCCCTCTCCTTTCATTTTAAAATCTTCTTGAAAGCAAGGCAAATAAGATTTTTTATATTGAATGGTAGATTTATTTGGAAAAAAATATTGAAGTGTTTTGATGTTTGGATGTTAGAAATACTGTTATATTATTACTATTTTTCACAGACAACGTTAATTTTTGTAAAGATTTTTCATTTGTAAAGTTTTAATAATGCTGCTTTACTAAATTTAAATAATGTTAAAAAATACTCATTTTTATTTAATTATGTTGATGTTTTTAAAGTATGAGATATGAAGTTACTACCATAAGATTACAATCTGCATGAGTTGTTTTACACTCAGCAATGAATCTTTCTTTTAAGTTAGTTTCCATATTTATTTATTGCGGAAGCGTTTTAAAAAATTGAATTCTTGTGTTTAGCTAAGTACACGGCATTAATGGAAAAACTAAGCTTCAGTATTAAAAGTTTAACAGGTACCCATCTTTTCAAATTTATATTTTGCCTGATGGCATTCAACGTTTCTATTCATGGAATAAACTATACATTTTAAATATATTCTTTTAGGAATAATTTGAAAAAAAATTATTTAGATTTTGAAAACGTTTTTATATATTAGTTTAAATGTTTTAATGTATATGAAGATATTTTTCCAAGTTCCCGTAGGCTTTTTGAGCCAAATGTTTTGAAAATCTGAAATAACGAGGTAACGAAGAAACAAAACACCACCATCACGGAATTAAAGCCGATGAGCCTCGAATTAGAAATAGCTGTCAATAATACATGTGTACATTACAAATTTTGAAATATGCTATGTGAATGCACTAAAATTGAGTTTTAAATGTAATTGAATAAAGGCTATCGCTATGAAAGATTTTATCTTAACCCCTTGCCGCATATGGTCCCATATATGACATTGCAAATTTGATTCAATTTTATTTCCAAATTAAGTATTATAAAATAATTCAAACTATTTTAATCCACCAAGTATATATTTAGCAACAATAAGAACTCAAAAAAATTGCCTGATTTTGACATTTCGAAACAATCTCACTTTTGAGTGAGTAAGCAGAATTGAAGTGCGAGTGATTCATTTTCAAAAAACGATCGATGTTGTTATTCCGAGTGTACGGCGACTGGCGCTCGTTAAATCTGTTCGTGGTCGCAAAGTCCTCCATGCCGAGAGTAATACCACTGGGGGTACTGGGTCAGAGGTGATCGTTCTCTGCTCCAGGTTTAAATTACGATCTGAGATGAATGAAGGAATTAGCATGAATGAAGTCCGCCCCCTAAAAAAGGGTTGTGACGTGTGAGTAGCCAAGTCGTACTCTTGACCCTAGATGGTGCTACTTGTAAAAAAGAGACGTATATCTCCGGCTTCAAATCTGCTGATGTATCAGCGGGGTATGTCTAAAAAAGGCAAGTGCCATTAGTCACAGCAACAGAAAATTTTAGTATTTTCTAAGAAAAAGAGCGCACTTAAAACGACCCAAGATCGCCAAGCACGCTAAAATCAATTCAAACAGTCCGAAAATTCGTCGACATTTCTTAAATTTGTGCGAATTTAAGGTCTATATTATCATATTTTGGCATTAAATCGTTAAAACGGAGAAATAAACTTTTCGGGTTGGATTTTAATCTTAATTTGGGTTTTGAGGCACTTTGATAAACGTAGTTTTATTCATTTTAAGTTTTTAAAATTTTTTAAAATCCTCACGCTAAATAACAGCTTTCAGTGATTTAGTTTCTTTTAATGTTAGAAGTTTTTAGTTTAGCATTTCTTTGATGTTTAGTTTTTACAGTAAGACAAAATAATGTGCATTAAAAACTAATATTTGTGAAATTAAAATTTTATATCATGAAGTTTGAATGTTTTAAAATTAGTTTTAAAACATTCATTTAAATTTTTTTGCAATTGGCATGGGTATTTTTTATTTACAGATAATGTATACCTCATTTCTGGCCTAGATATTACTTGTTTCATGGATATTTATACATTAAGCCTATGCAAAAAAGAAAATTATTAAAAATTCCATGGTTTGTGGCAATATTAACCACATAGCAGCTATAAATTGCCAAAGATCGCACAAGCTGGAATTGAAAAATTTGTCTTGTCATAATTCAACAATTTCATGCTTCTTATATGCAAATACTGTTTAGTAAATCCTCAAAAATCGAAATCCAACGGGAGGCCCTCAGGTAAATGTAGAAAAGTTCATTCAATAATTTCATCTTAAATTTTAAATAATGAAGTGCGCTGATAAAGCTAACGTGCTCCAGCCTATTGAAAATGCAGTTTACTATTTTATTGCATTGTTTGCAACTAGCTTACCATAAGCTCATAGGTAATGGTACTTGGGGGGGGGGAAGTCCTCTTAACATAAATGCCAACATATTGCATTTTTCGTTCAACTTTTATTAGAATTAAAATTAATGATCAAATGAGGATTATCAATTAATGATTAATGGTTATTATGATTCACTGAATATTATTTATCACATAAGTATAGTTTTAATATTTAATTGTGTAAAAATTACAATTTCTGGCTGCTGTTAAGATTCTCATTTATTATTTTAAATTGAGAAATATAAATGTACAATAAATATTAAAGCACGTGTCGAATAATCCTGTTAAAATATTACAGATTACCAATTTTCATATATAAATTACAATTTAAAAGATAGTGGAATGTGTAATATGTAGGCGTATAATCTATTTTCTCTGAATAGTTTTAACTATCCAAACTGCTTTAAAAATAATCACAGCAGTTTTCCTTTTTAAAAAAAATGATTTTTCTCTAGAGAAATATTTCTAAATGCCTGTGAAGTGAAAGAAATTTGGAGGCAAAATATCAGATGCAGGGATACCTTTTTTTTGGTCAGTTGTGAATATTAGAATGATTTTTATAAAAAAAAATCAAAATGTATTTAACAAATATTGCCTTTTGGCAGGTGTATTTCCGATTTTTTTAGTCTTCCTTTTGCACCTTATTAGAGCACATTAAATTTGCCATCATGTGCTTACCGTCCTTCCTTTGGTATGGTGTGAAAATTTGGTTAGGGAAATGCCAACTCTTGGCTTGACCACAATTCAAAATTATGAGATACTCTCCCAAAAATAGTCCGGGCTACGGTGGCCTGGTGGTGAGGTCTCGCCCCGTGAGCCGCAGGGGTTTCAGGGTTCGAGACCCGATTCCACCGAGAGACCATCGTGTAAGGGGGACTGTTGCACGTTGAGCCAAACGTCCTCCTACTGGTGTGGCATGGTGTGAAGAGAGGTTGCTAGCTCAGGTGTCATCCTCGTTATCTGACAGTTTTTCTTAATAATGAGTTCGTCCTAAAATAGCCCTAGAGTTTTGAGAATGAAAAATTAAGCTAAACCCAAATAGTTCCTGTGTGACATTTAAGTGGAATGCTAATCTACCTAAACCAATCTCGATTTTGTTCCTCAAAGAAGTACGAAACACATACAACAAAACACAACCAAAACCCTTGACACACAAAATAATATTTGCCAAACCAACAATTTACCCGTTGACCTTTAATGATATAATAGCACTGCACTCGAAACAATTGTATTTTGCGTTATGTTCAGAATTTCGGAGAATTCACTCGAATGGCTCGCTTTTATATAGTCTTCATGATAGGCTTTTGAATTCTCTAAAAAATCGATAGATTTTCGGTTTTAATTCACCACGCCATAATTTTTGCCTTTCCTTAAAGTCTTTTTTGTTTCCAAATAATTTTCAATTTTTTCTTCAAAAGAAGATCACTAACCTGCCATCCATTCAAAAATCTTTTGTTTTCTTTATTATTAGAAAAGAAATATTAACAATATTATAAAACAGAACATAAATTTATATTTATCGTTTTAGCTGCCATTATATAAAAACTATTATTTTACTCAAATTAAATTAATAAATTTAGAGCATAGGAGCGATTCTTTAGAGGGCTTCATAAATTTTAATATTTATTCTGTTTAGATTTTTATTTTAGAGAAAATATGTTAAGTTTCATTAAAACTTTGGCACAGCTGACTATTTAATATTTTTTTTGATGTGTAAAAATGTGCAATCGACATGTGAGGTATCGTTAATCGGATGTATTTTGATTAAGTATCCAAACAAATTGTAAGATCCTTTCTTCTCTCACTAAAAAAAATCTGAAGAAATCGTTCTAAATGAGAAAATGACAGTTTCACATTCTTCTAATTTTCAATTATAATTCAAAAATATGACAGTACTCACTATATGTAAACGAGTTCACTAGCTTCTAATATACTGTACGTGCACAGCACTGGACAATTTCAATCCGTTGTTTCAATTATAATTGTAAATGGAGGTTCCTTTTTGAACACTGGCAATTGATTTGAATCACCTAACGATTTTTGGGGAACGTAAATCGTACATCATTTCACTTCTTCTGTTTCATTAGATGCATAAAGAGAAAAAAAATTCAGTTGCACAATCAAAAGGCAGATATTTGAAATTAACAATGAATTGTGTTTCAAAGGAGCTGCTAGATATTTTTAAAGGCTTTCTATTTTGCATTTGTTATTTTTCATTTATACAGAGTGACTACGAAGTAATAGTCGCCTCTTTTTCTCTTGTGAATCAAAATTTTTGAGACTGCTTAACTAATTTAAAAATCCGAATGCAGAAAAAATCGTCGTTTTTTAAACTTCTGATTGACTTGATCAGCTTTTTATATAAAAAAACAATAAGAGTATAGAAAAATTCAGAATAGTATGTCATTGACTCAACTCAATAATTTGAGACTCGTTACATTTTGCAATGAAATATGGAACTGTATTGCCATTAAAATTGTAGGGTTTCTCTCAAAATGAAGAGAAGCCCTAAAATTTCACCATTTTTGAGTAAGTGTTTTAACAAGAACACGGAAACTTTCCTCTAATCATCAAATATTGTTTTTAGGGTTCGATTAAACTTTATAAATTTTTGCAGTTTTTAAGCTTTTGCTGGATATAAATAATTTTATTCGAAATGTATAACCTCTTTGTCTACACTGGAATGTATAACTCGAGATTTGAATAACTGATTATTTAATTTTGAAATCAGTATTAAAATGAGATTATTTAAAAATATAAAATATTTGGTACTCGTAAATAGGCTCTACAAAATAATTTTTTTTATTGCCTTACATAGAATGATTGGATAATAAAGATTTTGACATATATTCAGTTTAAAGATGAAAAGATTTCCCAGAAAATTGATTTGTAATTCTTTACTTTGATCTAATCTCTAAAATTAATTACGGCTATTACTTTTAGAGATTATATTGAATTTTTTAGTTATCAATTCTTCAATTTGAGAATGTTTCTTGGTTCAAAATATAATGCTTCATACTGAGCGGCACATTTTTTAAATTGTTACTTTATAGTCATAATTGTTATTATTCTTTTTTTAATTTGACCTGATACATTTGGTGTATTTTTGTGTTTGAATCATAACAAGGTTTTAAACAAAAGATAGCGAGTATGTCTAAGTTAAAAGGTAATATAATTTGAATACATTTTTACTGAAATCCTTCTAAAAAGAAAATGAAAGTCTTCGTTTTCTAGAAAATATTAAGTTTTTAAAACAATCCCCAGATTAAAAAAAAAATAAGCATTTAATTTTTTCAATAAATCGAATACCTTCAAAACTTGTATCTCATATTATATAGCTAGCTAGAGATGCGGATATTCACTTGTTATTAAAACTGTAATTTAGGATTAGCATTTATTTAATTTGAAAGCCATGGGAAAGCCTAAGCGTGTTGTAACATCTTAAATCTTATCAAAACTAAACATACGAAATATATGAATTGAAATAATCCATACGACTTAGAATACGATGAAATTAAACTCATGGAATGATACATATCAGTATAGAAGTTTCAAGATTTTTCTGTTTCTAATGATTTAAAACCAAGCACTTGTTTTTAATCATTTACTTCCTCGTGATCTGGGCATCCGGGGTTCGAGTTCCGATCAGGACATGGTTGTTCCTCTGTTAATATCTGTGAGGTGTATGAGTGTGCTCCTCTGTAAAAAGAGGCTGTGATAAGTGTGTGCCATCTTCATATGAGCTAGAAGTCAGACTTCTGCCTTGGGTGCTGAAGGGCCTATACCCTCAGAAGCTACTGCACCTCTCCTTCCGTTGTAAAGTGGACAGTCATCATCGCAGCAGGGTTAAAACAGGGGTTTAAACAGCAACAGAAAAGGCAGAAAATTTCAAAATTTAATTTTACTAAGCTTGTGAGATGGGAGAACAGTCTTATGCCATGTTAAGTAAATAATTAGATTATTTTTTTAAATTTTCTTCCTTCTACTATTTTTTTTTTTTGCCAAATGCTAATTTTAATTTTTAAATCAAAATAAGGACTTAGTGTTATAAAACCAATTCCGGCTTTTATCGATTGAATCGCTGGAATTAGTAACAGTTTCGTATTGAGAAGCTAAAATATAAATTGCAACTAAAAAAATATTCTATTTTGCCATAAAGAAAAAAAATCCAGGGGATGAATTAAGAGTAAAAATTAGTCATATCTCGAATACAGTGATGAAATGATTTGACACGCTTTCCCGATTCTTAAAAATAATGAAAAACTGTATGAAACAAAAAAAAAAAAAGCGTCTTTATAAACTATTGTTTAGTTTTGAAGCAACTGAAATCAAATGCTATTTAATTGTATTGTCAATTTTAAAGTGACAATTGTAAAATTCTGCTTTGTAAAGCGGCTTTTTAAAGTTTAGTAATACTTGATGAAATATATTTGTCATTTTATTTGAAATTCGTGAACTGTAGATAACAGAACTGTTTTTTCTCTAGCTTAAATTTACTTTAATATTGTGATTTATTCGACTTCGAATATAACCTGAAATACATGTAATCAGCTATTTCTTTCCTTTGCTTCCACTTTGAACTAATCTGCGTAATCTCATGCTTTTAAATAAAAAGGCCAATTATTTTTCAAAATATTTATATTTCTGTACTAAAGAATTAGATAACTTTCGTACTCAGAAATAAATGAAGGCCTGTGAGGGATATATAAATTTTTTTGACATGTTGGTAGAATCATTATAAAATTAAAATAAACTTTAAACTCACTATCTAATATTTCGCCTTGGTATTGTATTTAAATTCAATATTCATTATTTTAGGAAGATATATTTGAAATCAGGTTCTAGCTAGAAGTGAAATTAATTCATTTTTTATGACATTTCTAAGCATGAGTAGAAGGTTTTTACAGGAATTTCTATTTTGGTATTAATAGTAATCCATTCGAACTCCTACTAAAATATTATTTGTGCAATATCTTCTGTGTAGATTATAATGACCAATGTCCCCATCAAATAATGGTTGACGGAGAAATCATTAGGAAATTTACATTGCAGGGCCTTTTTATTCATATTCATGGAGCCTCTTTTAGAAATGAAATATTTCCAAAGGAGCAAGTATCATATAATGAATAAATAATATTCATAAGAGATAATTATCATTATTCTTAACTGTTTGAGTGCGGAAGAATACTTACCTTTACGGCAATTGAAG
>JAOUZG010050330.1:1205923-1216521 GCA_026289955.1 Argiope argentata | reverse complement strand
CGTACCGGGCTCTTACACAAATAATCTATATGTATATATAAATAATTCTTAGCTTTCAATCAGTTTCTGAACGCTAAGAATTATTTATAGATAAAGGTTGCCAGAGATAGAAAATTTCGTCTGTGCAATGTTAACTAGATACGGGAATTCCATTCTTATTAATGATACCTTACGATACGGGAATTCCATTCTTATTAATGATACCTTACAGAAGCTATTTATTAAGCAGCATATTATGAAAATTTTCTTAACGTTCTAATATTTAAGTAAATAATGGAAACTTAAAATGTCTTATGTGTTATGGCATGGCAATAATGTAACTCCTTAATAAAATTTCAGCCAATGTCGGAAATGAAATAACTGATGCTTACTTTAACCTGGTGATGGTTTTCTTTTAACACGGTGTTTTCATGTTTGACATTGCTTGTAAATTATAAAGCTTGCTTCGGGAAAGCTTAAAAAAACATGATTTTAACTTTACTTTTTTGGTATATAAAAGGCAAATGACGGAATATTCAGATGTACTGTAATGCTTTCTTGAAATGTTTTTTGAGGTTGTCAGTAACAATACTATTTCACTCTAACTATATCCAGAACATAACCACATCACATAGCAAAGTCACACTGACACAAACGTTGCATCACGCAGCTCCACTTATAAAGAATTATTTTTTTTACTTCATAACATATGGTCACATTATTGACTTACCCAGTACGACAGGGGGATGGGAATAGGAGGGGAAAAATTTAATGTTCTTCCCCTTGCCTCTAAAAAACCAAAAACAGTACAATCTCCCTTTTAATGAGTTTTTTTTAATTCTCTCCCTTTTTAAATAAGAAAAATGTAAATTTCTATCAATTTGAAAATATAAGTGGAAACCGAATTTTTCTTGAGTACATTGTCGAATTAATGATTTTTAAATTAAAATACCTAATTTGAACTGTACCTAAATAATTCCTTATAATTTTCTCTCTCTTATTAATTAGTGTTTTGAAAATGCTGTTATGGTAATGATCATAATTACATAATAATATTGTAATTAATCTGAATTGAAAATGAATTTTAAATATTGCCTCAAAAAGAAAGACTGCTATGATTCACCATGGTTCGATTGGCAGAGCGTTGGACTGTAAATCCTTTGATCCCTGGTTCGATTCCCGGCCAACGCATTTTATCCAAAGACTGGAATTTTAATTTACAATTAATCTTATTATTTCTCTAAAATCGAGATGATTCTAGAACATTCTTTACTATTCGAGCGAGATGATTTCTGATTGTCCTCCAGATGTATAAAAGCCGAGTTCTGCTCAGTTCTTCATTCTGTTCTCCAGCGAGTTGCTTGGTGCTAATAAACGCAATTGTTTCGAGCTGTCCGTGCCTTTAATTCAGTCTTCGTGAATATTGTACGATGGGTTATGAATTTATATTTACTGTTTAGACAAATGATTTTTTTTCTAAAAAAAATAATTAAATTTATTTGTAAATATATATGAAAAAGTTTTAAATTTGAGTTTAAACATCGTAAATATCTAGTAAAAACAATTTACTAGATCTCCGAAAATCGAGGCATCAAACTGGTGATGCACTTGAACACCTTTTATGATTTCAAAAATTTTTAGTCAATACTTCTATTTGTTTGAGTGAATGAAATAGATATAACTCAGAAATATATAACAGAAATAAAACAATAGTCATTTCTTTAGAATATTGGATAAATATCAATCGGTTTTTGGGCACTACATAAGTTTAAATCGTTGTAGTATCTTCTCAAAACTTGCTCGCTTATTCGAAAATAAAGTTCAAATCCCCTTTCTCGCCATAAAACGTAATGTAAAATTTTAAAAAAACTTTATAGGTAATATTGTAAAAAGAAATCGAAACTGATTGAAGTGTCTTTTTAATGGTTTCATTCGATTTTATATTCAAACGCATTTCGTCAATTTATATAATTAAAAATTAAAGAGAATATAATTAAAAATTAATGTTGATATTTAGTTTTGCATCAGTTTCAAAGATATGAATCGCTTTTGTTAAAACTTTACGATTCACAAAATCTTAAATTTTATGCTGAAATTTATGCTCCAAATTTTTTTTAAAAAACTGAAATGATAAACCTTATTTTTTAGTATACCCATATTAATTGATAAGGGTATTTATATACTCATTTTTTATTCTTCGTATCTTCAGATTTAGAATGCTGTTCGCTCCAAAAATTTTTTATAATAAAAGCTGAGTGGCGAACTTAAAATTTTGAATTAAAAAAGGAATAAGCAAATGTATGCAAACTTTCTGGTTTCCTATCAATAATAAGAAAAAAAAATCAACTGTTTCCATCAATCACACAGAGAGTTTCTCTTCTATTAGAGATAATTTTAACTGAAAAACAGGGAGGGGCTCAATAAATACAAGTAAAAGCGACTCGTTAATGAAACAATATGTGTTCAACTTATTTAAGTAGTTTTGTAATCCCAGTCATATAAAGGGTAAAAGAGTTACTATTTACAGATAAAAGTAAACATTTCGCTGAAAAATTTATTGCTTATCTCCTCTGTAGAAATTTTAAAACAAGATGAAAATCGTCAACTCCTTTAGACCAGGGGTTCTCAACAGGTGAGTCGCGAGATGTGGAAGAAAAGTTTAAAGAAAATTAATTTATTGCTGTAGTTTTCATTTTTTAAAAAAAAGAGAACACATAGCTTTTAATACGCATACAAGTTGGTTTTTCTGTTCTATTAGTTAATGGGATACGGGAACTTGTTTGGAATTAATCAATTTTTTAATGTCTGGAATGTGCTTTGTAACACACAAAGCAATGTCATTTTCCAGTGTCAAACGATTTCTTGATTTTGTTTTTAAATTTATCATTATGGAGAATCCTTGTTCACAGCTGTAAGATGTAGAAAATGACATCAAAGTTTTTAATGCTGTTTTGGACAGTTTTGGGTATTCCTTTTTAATACATATAAAAATTTGTCGATATAAGCTATGTTAAAAGTTACTTTAGCTGACTGATCACTTGAAATCTCTATCAATTGACCGTGATGAAGGGCACTTAGCTCAGCCTTTGTTACGGCTTGCTCCCTGAACGGATTGAATATCCACACAACCCCACTCATATCCTTAACTGGAATGTAATCTGTAAACTGTTCAATCAAAGTTTCGAGATGAGATGATACTAGTAAGGAAAAAGATGAAGTGTCAAGGAATGTGGTGCCAATATCCGACACATACTCTACAAATTCTTGAGTACGTGTAAAATTTACAAAATCTCTGTCTAAACTTTAGACAGAGTTAAAACTTTGAGGGGTCTCCAAAATACTTGGTCTAAAAAGGGGGTCGAATTGTCTAAAAGTTTGAGAACCCCTGCTTTAGACCATTCATTTTCATACTGCAATAAAAAATATTCAATAAAACAAATAGGATCACGGTATTACTAAACATAATATTTCATTCGCGTATTGTAGTATTACCTATAACAAAAAATAAAGTGTTTTCAAGGATCTCAGCCAATTTTTGTTCAATTTTTCCTCGTGAACCTGAGCATGTCAGGCAAATTAATGAAAGGGGTGATCGGCGTTTCTTTCGTTATCGGAATTTCCGTAATATATTGTTGTCTGGTGGTAAAACCTCGGAACCGAAAAGTTTCTGGTTCGAGGTCCGGTTCCATCGAAGAATTGCTGTATAAGCGGGTCTGGAGATGGGGCTTGGAAATTTAGTGCGGAGTGTGTCCTTCTCGTCCTCTGAATACTTTTCAAAATCACGAAGTCCATTCCAAAGAACTAGTATTTTCCCCTTAGTGATGCTTTTAAACGGGACGTCAATATGACAAAACTTTAAATATATTTTCCCCTCATTCTGCTAGATTATGAGGAAGACTGATTTTTTTTTTCACATTCTTGTTTACTAAGGCCGTTTTAGAATCGCTTAGAAATGTCTGCTATAAAAGTAATTTTTACATCATTAGAATATATGTGAAATAACGGGAAAAATAATATTTATTATATATTCTAAATTTAATGATTGTTAGCATAGCCGGAGTTGTATCGAAACAATATTTGTTATTGAATTTAAAGCTGAGAGTTTACAATTCTAATTTTTACAAGAATTTAAGTAATATATTTTACTGACACTGCAAAGTCGTATTGCATCTTGAATTTCAAACCACCACAAAACCACCGGCACTTGCTCTGTTCCATCACAAAAGAGAAAGAAAAAAAAATCCCTCTAAAAGTTGTTTATTTGTCAGCACAGAAACAAAGGCCCTTCTTTTAGAATTGTGAAATCTCGTCCTTGTTCCTCCGGAGTACCTATATTGTCAAGTAAATAAATTTTGAGTCTTCAGATTTTAACTTTTTTTAAATGAAAAAAGGAGCCAATCTGACAAAATTCTTATTGAAATATATGCCTTTCTTGGAAAGCTGAAAAAGAACAGTCCAAAAATTTTTTTATTTCAAAATTAATTAGTAATTTATAATAAGAGAAAAGGCTAATCTTTATAAAATGTTTAAAATATTCTGATTTTGTTTATCGATCAGGAAAAAATGGTATTGCGGACCAGCACGTAGAAAATAATGTTTTTTTTTTTTTGAATTTTTCTAGTAATTGGTTCATGCAAACATTGAAAAAACGAACTCTGACTTTATATTTCTGCTACTGATTCTTAATTTTTGAGTTTATAAAATTAAGAAGATTTAAATTACAATTGCAAATTCGCCTCAAATGCATCAAAAATCTATGAAATTTTAAAAAATATGCAGTTTTCTTTAGAATGAATATTTCTTTAATAAATCAATCCTTCCTCTTGAAAATTTAAGAAATCGTGCAATTCACTTAAAATATAAATAAAGTATTGTATTTTTTGAATTGTATAATTTTTGAATTTTTTTAAGAATTGATAAATAGAATAAAAAGAATAAGACAATAAAAACTTCCTTAAAATTTCGAAAGGTAATTGATTCATTTCCATATTTACCATACTTATAAATGCCAGTTTGGCGTTTTATTATGGAAATATTCTTTATTAATACCAGCATGCCCACATTTTAATGAATGCTGCAATTTATTAAAAAAGGTGAGAATTTGAAAAATAACGAAACAACTATTGTTCTTTGGTAAATGTAAATTTACACATATCGCCAGTCCAAAAAATGAGTTCTAGTAAAAAAGTCAGGCTTTGTAAAGACAAAAATATTTAAATAATTCAGTATTCCGTTCCTTTACCGAACACAATATTTTTAATATCATCAATCTCTAGTTTCCCATTTATTATGCCCTCATCCTCTAAAATAATATTAAGCAAAGATATTAGAATCCATTTTCCCCATCTTACCAAAAATCCAGAGTAAAATAGTTGATGATGCAGGGATACGTTCAAATACGCCATTTCCTCTTCTGAATCTAACACTAAAGGATTTCTTCAGATTTAAATTCTGATATCGTGCGTCTCAATTGATTATATCCGAACTTTTTCTCTTATATCTATATATATATTTTAAAGTCTTTATTTTATTATATATTTTTATATCTTCGTACAATTTTTTCAAACCTTCGAAACAGAATCCTGTGCACTATAAATCAATCACACGAAATTGCATCAAATAATGCTTGCCACCCGTAATTTCACCCGGAAATTTGTGAAAAATGCCTTTCTAGGTTAACTAATCTTTTCCTTTTTCTCAGTTAAAAATAATTTACCGTTTTCAAAAGTTCGAAGAAACGTATTAATATAGTAATCATCTGTAATTTATAATACTAACATGTTTTTCTTTTACTTTTTTTGAAACTAGTAAAGAATTCTCTATTTTAATAAAAAGATTTACTATTCCAATTGGCATTACATTAATTCCAAAAATGCGTTTTTTGTCTTCGGGACCCCCTCTCGATTTCGATTTTCTTCAGAATTACAATATTTTTAAATTAAATGTTTTGTATGCTAGGAAATAAAAAAGGATATGTACATACATATTTTTTAAAAGAATGGATTCATTTTGAATGGGTAGCCTCTTTGCCACTTCTGACGTAAGCCAGAGCGTTGCCCGATGAACACCACGAGGAGGTGGGCTACCGTCGTTCCTCGCCCTCCCACCCCCCTTTCGCGACCCCGGCAGAGGAAACTTGGTGAGCAGCATTGAACAATGATATGGTAGTCTGGTGGCTTGTCAATTAATATTGGTTTCATAATAATGTTGGGTGTATTTTTTTTTCTTCAAAATTTCGTGAAGTATTTTTAAAATTCAAAAGAATACGTTACGAGATTTCTTCACCCTTCTCTAATAATCCCTCCGAAATATGCATTATTATATAAAATTATAAATTAGCATTTAGTTTGATTTATGGAATTAGAGACTCCATTGAAGTCATATAGTGATTTTTGTGACCGATTATTTGATCGGATAAAAGAGAAGAGGCTAAAATATTTAACATCAAATTTTTGGAATAATAGTTAACGGATTAGTTAAAACATAGTATATTGCTTAAATTTAAATTTAATTAATAAATAAGTAGTACTTAAATTTAATTTTTATTGTATTTTTGTATGCTAACTTTTCTTAGACTTTCTTATATAAGTTCATCAGAACGATATTGCAAGTAATCGTTTTGACAATATCTCATCTTCATTACGGAAAAAAATTATTGCCTCAATTAATTTATTTTTTAAAAAATAGGGCATTATTTGGAAACAAAAGCTTAACTGGAAAATTTATGTGTTAATGAAACTCACAAAATATACCTAAAAACTCTGAAATAACTTTAAAGGTTAAGTAATTTTGTTAAAAAGTGTATTTTTGGAAAACTATTATTAACATTTTCAGTTAGTGAAATTTTTGTAAATTTTGCGTATATTTCACACAAACAGAAATAGTACATAAAATACTTAATTCATATTTTTCATTATTTTTGAAGATTTTAATATTTGAAGAATTAATTTGCCCGAATCATAATTCAATAAATTCAAATAGAGGAATTTGTTGCAGGATTTTGATCGAGTAAGAGAGGAGGAGTTGAGTTAGTTAACATCGATTTTCTTTTTGTATAATACTTGAATTAATACATGAGCCTCGTGTGTTTAGGTACATTTGAAGTATAACTAAAATTTAATTTCTTAAAATAATTTTATATTCTAAAATTTCTTGAATATTCTTTTCTAGGTTCTTCAGAACAAGATTATAAACATTCGTTATGGCAATATATATTCTCTATTAGAGATAAATCTATTGCTACAATAACATTATTTTTTAATGGATTATAAATTTTAAAAGGAAAGTTCAAAAGGAACATTTATAGGAATTAAAAAAAACTTATTAAATAAATCTAAAAGCATTAAACAGTTTCAAGAAGAAACGCATAATTTATTTTTTAAAAGTACATTCAGAAAATTCTTATTGTTGTTGTTTCCAGTTTGACTGAGACTTTTGTAATTGCGCTATATATACGTATATATGTAGTTCTCGACTGAGGAATGCAGAGAGGCATCAAATGAATTGGGACCGTACAACGTAGGGTCACATGAAATATCGCCATACAACATAAGGTCTCAAACGATTGTTAATAGTTGAAAATCTCTAAAATATAAGGAGTCCTAAAATTTTTGAAAATAAAAAATTAATTAAAAAAAATTCGAATGATGTTTGAACCATGAATTTTCTTTTTAATGAAATAACAGTCATAAAAGTAAGTAACATGCCTATTTAATGATACGGAGAGTCACAAATTACTGATAACGAAAAAGTAGTTTCGAGTCCTTTTCTCTAAAAATTTATAAAACTTAAAAAAAATAATTAAAACCTAAAAATGTAAGGAATGTTTTTGCCCTTAAGTTTTATATAAGCATGTAGTATGAAAACTTCTGTTGGATTTGGGATATTCAAGAAAAATTAAAATGGGTGCCAGAAAACCGCGTTGTAACATCGGTACCCAATTTTGTGGAGGGTATTGTCAAATTCGAAAAATAAATTCAGAGAGTTGAGAGAGCGCATTAAGGAGATGAAAAATTACCATCGCAGTATCGCAAGTGACGCTTATTCGCTGAAAATCTCGAAAACAGACGCAGCCCATCCCTCCGGATATACTGTGATTCCAGCAATTGTACGCCAGAATATTTTCTAAAAGCGTGTTGGTGAACCAGAGCATATTAGTTGCATTTGTGAAATTTGACATGCTCTTTGTTGATGAATTTTAATCTCCATCCAGTTTGCAATTTTTATTAATGAATACCTGCTTGCTTTTTTTTCTTCAAATGCACGAAAAATTTGCGTACGAGAAGTCTTTTTCTCGACTACCTTGTTATTATAATCCTTACATTCATAGACCTTTTCCTACTCCATGTTCGTTGTCTTTTCGCTGTCTGCTTTTGCGATTTTCCAGGAATAAACGCCACCTGTTACCGTATGTTTAAAGGTAATTTTGCATCTTCTTAATGCCTACTAACACTTCTCTCAATTTAGAATTTGAAAAAATAATCTGCATACATCGGTACCGATGTCGCAGCAAGTTTTCCTGGTAACACATTTTAGTTTTTTTAAACTTCTTATATCCAACAGTTTTCATACGATATGCTTATATCAAATTATAAAACATGAAATTTCTTACATTTTCAAGCTTTTATTTTTCTTCAATTTAAAAAAACTTTTACAGATAAGGGTTATAAACTACTTTTGAGTTTTCAGTAATATACAACCCCCTGGATCAACAAATCGATGTGTTACCTACAGCAAAAAAACTTTTAAAATTGCACTTTCGCTTAAAAGAGTTTAATAATTCTAACATCGTTTGCTATTTTTTTAATTAATTTTTTTAAGTTATCAACAATTTCCTGACTTCCTATAATATTGCAGTTTTCACTAAATAAAGGCGATTCGGGAGTGGCTGTATCTTTTGAATGTTGGTTCTGGTTCCCCTTCATGCGTATTTTGAACTCTCTCAACTTGTTGGTCGAATTCGGCACGAAAACAAATAATTGATTAAAGATTTAATCGATATTTTTTCATTACTTTTGAAATAAACTTTGTTGAATATATTAGAATTATTCAAAAAACCCACTCAAAGTTCTTACTGAGTTGATATTTCTGAAATTAAATCTTTTATTTAAAATTTTCCATTTCTGATTAATAGTTTTTATTGATACGTTAAACCCAATGTCAGGGTTTTCCCAGCAAAATCCAAGAAAACTGTTTTGGAAGGCCTATCCAATATTTGAAACCAAAATTTTGTACCTGTTTATTTGTTAAATTTTTAATTTTTTTTCATAATAATTCTACTGTAAAAAGAGAGTGGTTTAGGAGTATTTAGGTATACCTTTCAAAATCTTCAATAATCTTAATGTATTTCTAGTTTTAAGCATAATTCATTTTAAATCAGCACGAGTCTCGCCTTTTTCGAGTGCGAATGTTTAATTTATGATATTTTGTTGCTTAAATGCAAAGAGACGGAGAAAATCAAATTTGGTCAAACGACGGGATAATAGCATTTCATTGAAAAAGCACTTGATGTTAAGAATTATTTAAAGATTATTAAATGTCATCATAAAATCTATAAATATTTATTCTAATATAATCGATAATTCAAATAAAACGTCATTTTGAGTGAAACAAACAAATAAATTTAGGATCAAACTTAGTAGTTATTATATGATCTAACTTTTTAGCTATTTAAAGTATTATTTAGTAAATTATTATTATTTTCACATTTTGCTGGATTTTCAGTCTCGTGGAACATTTACTTTGTGTTTAACATTTTTTAATCCTTTTAAACGGCATTTTTATTTTCTAGTTCGCGATTTTCAGTTAAGATTGTTCATATAAAAATAAATACTTCTGTTTACCAAGCTTCCTCTGCCACTAACTAATTAAACTTTGTATTTCTTTTTGGCAAAAACCCACTGATCAGTGACTTTGTATTTAAAAAATACAAAATCACCTAAATGATCTTTAACACTCTACGACCGTACTAGTGATGCATTCAAATATTTTGCATAACGCGTTCTTTCCCTCACCTTTTTTTTTTTGAAAGTGAGTCTATTGATTTTTTGTGACATGCGGCATAGTTGTCTGGAATAGTTCTAGTAAATATTGACCTTTCTGATAATCTATACTGATGGCATTTTGACCCTGCTGATATTTTATGCTGGTGATATTCTGGCCTTGCTGAGGGCATGATATAAGGGTGGCATTGCCAAAAGGATGGCCAGCTACTGGTGGCAATGACAAAACGATGGCCGGCTACTGGTGGTAATGACAAAACGATGGCCAGCTACTGGTGGCAATGACAAAACGATGGCCAGCTACTGGTGGCAATGACAAAACGATGGCCAGCTACTGGTGGCAATGACAAAACGATGGCCAGCTACTGGTGGCAATGACAAAATGATGGCAAGCTACTGGTGGCAATGACAAAAGAATGGCAAGCTACAGGTGGCATTATACGGTGCGAAGCAGTTGGAGAAGAAAAGGATAACAAGCATAGGAGGTAACACGGGATTTCAATTAATTCTACGAAAAGAGCGCCTGGAGCATGAGGAAAAACTGAAGAGATGGGAGCAGAATAAGAAACAATTGGAGTTGGAGAGCAACTGGAGCTTAAAGAAGAACCAAGAGATGGA
>JAOUZG010050330.1:1184163-1205913 GCA_026289955.1 Argiope argentata | reverse complement strand
AACCAAGAGATGGAGGCAGAATATGAAACAGTTGGAGTTGGAGAGCAGCTGGAGCTTGAAGAATGGCCGAAGAGATGGGAACAGAATCGAAGCAAAATATCAAACAATTAGGGTTGAAGAGAAGCTGGATTTTGAGGAAGAAATGAAATGATGGTAGCAGAATTGGATCAAGAAATAAAAAAATTGGAGTCAAAGAACAGCTGGATCATGGAATAAAAAAACAATCAACTGCAGTAAAAATGAGATATTCGATGGAAATAAAATATTAAACTAAATAAGTAGATATATTTTGATGGAATTTCATTTGAGAGAAAAATGAAGTCAGTTGTTCAGCTAATTAATTTTTGATGGATATGAAAAATAAATAAGCCTATTTTACAAGTTATCATAAATTTAAATCTGAGCATTCTTTTTGGATAAAAATGCTAATACTAATGTAAAGTTAATGATATGCACTTAAAACCTAAATATACTTAAATCTACTGTCTGAATGCAATAAATTTTGTTTTTCATTTTTTCCGCCGATTGAGTTGCTGCAAAAATAATCTAAAAGGCCAAACACAATGCAGCAATAAAATTTTGAAGCTTATAATCATATCTTAAATTCTACATAACTAATAATATAAATAACTAAATAATAGTAAAGCACTTTGCCTGATGGTTAAATCCACTCGTTGGTAGGCATCTTTCCTGTAAAAGAGATGGAAAAAATATTAATGTTTTTTAAGTGTTTTTTAAAATTTATTCATTTTGGAAAACAAACGTTTTTTTAAGGGATTTGAATTTCAAGTCCAGGCACAAATATACTTGAAGGGACATTTTTTATTCATGTGTTACAAAAGCAGCAGAGTCTGAAAATCGATAAGGCAGAGGGAGGCAAACCAGGGGGAAAAATTCTGTGCACAAATAGCTTTCTATCGTAAAAGGATCACTTTCCAATATAACATAAAAAAAGGTTGTGTTCGAAGAAGACTTTTCATTTTCTAATTGCCTGATTTTATTGATTATTTTTTCTTATATAGAGTAAGAATTTAAAGTTTTCCTTGACATTTTGAACCTAGAATTTTTATCGCAAGATTTCTTTTTTTAGAAGTAAAAAACAACCTTCCTCCTCAAATATTGTAAACAATAGAACTTTTCAGAATAAAGGATCATTTTGAGAGTACTTTAATTAAACTGATGTCGGCCATTTACCCATTTAATTACTGAAAAATAAATTGAGATTTTCACCACTCCTGGGGAAAATTTAACTACGTTTGTAATGTGCTTTGAGCTGAGAAGCAGTCTTTTGTAAGGAATTTTTTTTCAATATCTCCATGTCCTTGGAAATTAGTACATGAAGTTAAAAAACGAAATTTTACTAAAATTTTATGATTATTTACTTTTTTCTTATTCGTCTTTACATCATTAAATTCAGAAAATTTACGAATACAGAATCGTTGATGAATATCTTTGAAAGAAATTCAACTACATGACTCATGACTAATATTGCAAATTAATTAAGTGAAAGAAATTCCAACATCCATTTTCTTGGTTACAAAAATTTCATCGGTCAAATCACACAAATAGATCAAAGAAACATTTTTATTTATGGAGATAAATAAAGTTAGTTTTTGCAATTATGCATAATTTTTTATTTAAATTTTAGTTCTAATGAGCAAATTGTACTGTTTAGTATTACTTTCAGTATTCTGAAAGTTTTAAAATACAGCTTCCTGTTTTATGAAGTGAAGAGCATACATTTGTTAGATTTTATTTGATCACAAACGTTGAAAAAAAGTTTTTAGAGGCCAATTAAAGTCACATTTATAAAAAATATAAAATACTCAAATGCAGTTGCCTGAAAAGGAGTCAAGGGGAAGATATTCCGCTTTTAAGACAGCAAACAAAAAGATCAAGAATGCTGAAGAAACAACATTCAGAATGCGTTGTTCAAACTCTTTTCCTATTATCTGTCACATTTTTATTACTTAAACCACATGCCAATGCAATAAATAAGTTTATAATTTCTCGGATAATTTTTTTAAAATGAAAGACAGTCAATATCACGCTGCCGCTTAAAATAGATGGATAGCACACGAATGTAGGCACTTACGTTTTTTTAAACGAAGATCCTTCTTTCCCACACACCGTCCTCCTCGTCGTAGACGTAGAAAACTCCGGGGAAGTAGGGATCCGGCATCTGTAGAATAAATATCCGAATGAGACGATTGTATCCTCGACAATAACAGCAACTTTTATGCACTATCATCTATACCTACACATCACCACTTCGTAATTGAATCTAAGTTGTATTTTAAAAAAATAAAAGTTGAATATGTATGTTAATGTTGTTGATTTTTAATTATTAATCAAAGAATTTGTTGTATGAGAAATTTATTACTGTCTTTTTTTCTCTCAACATTTTATTCCACTTAATCCATACGTTTTTCATACGATTGAATATCTTCCATAAAAGGAGAATTCTCATTATAAATTTTGAAATTATAATTAACATGCAAAAACCTTCATTTCTTTTAATTCTTTTTATTGTTGAATATTAGATTTATACCTGCAACGTGAGTTCTCATTTCAATTCCCTAAGAGATGAGCTCAGTTTCGAGACGAGAGAGTGTCTTCTTAAAATACGTCTGCAGCAAGAGTGACATTCGTGAACGTAACGAAAGAAAATATCTGTTCGCACTGGACATCAGGTCAAATTTAACTTTTCCCCCAGATTTGAAATTATTGCGTGAGTACTCGCCAATTATTTGCATTACCGAAACTCAATTATTTCCGAAAGTGAATCAACATTAAATTTTCGTTGCACTGCTGACTATCAGATGTTAGATTGCATGAGTTTAGCCAATCTACGATACTCTCTCGGTATGCTCTTCAAAATGCACGTTCATCATTTCTAAAAATACTTAAAGGAATACCACCGTTCTTTCTCATGTTCGAGCTTACGTTTCGAGCCTCCAATATAAAATAACACATTCGAAAAAAATTGATTCTAAAATTATGTATCAAATGTTATATTTCTGAAGAACACTTTTCCAACTGGAAATCTATTGTTTCACTTCTGTTTCTTTAGTGGTGATGTGCGAAAGTATAATATTAAATATCAATATTCTATTATGCAATGAAGAAGGAAAATAAACTTACTCCGATAATAAATCAAGGAAAATAAAACATTTAATAATAGAGGAAGGACTATAAATACCTGACTCCCAGCTATGCTTACTAAATGCTACACGCATCTGGAAGACATGACTGGAAAAAGAAGACTTACAGGAGAATGCATAATCAAATCAAAAGGATGAAAGCCATTATTATCACATGAAGTAATTTAAACTATGTAGAAAATAGATTAAGAGGGAAAGTAATAAAAGAGTAGTTGTCATAATCTGTTTCCACATTTTTTTTATATTTAGCTGCGCTAAAATTGACTAAAATTACAAAAGTAATATAACTTATACACTATTTCGTAATTTAAAAAAAGTAAGATGAAATTTTTTTCAATTATTACTGAAGTTACTTAATATTTAAATATTCAAAGTGCATATTTGTGTGGGAACCCATTAATTCTGATCATCATATAAATGACCCTGTATTATTTAATAATATTTAAAAAAAATAAACGTTTTAAAACTTAACAATATAAACGATGCTCATAAATCCTGTATACTTAAAATAACTTTGCAAGAACAAGATTCTTTCAGATTCACTTTGGGGGAACAAGATAAGTGAAATAATATTACAGATTGTCAAATAGTTTTATAAATGTAGCAGCAATTTACTTAAAGGTTTCTATAATTATTGCTTTTGCAAGTTTGGTTCGTTTTTTTTACCGTTACTCTCCTTTCCACTTTGTATTTCTTATTTTAATAGGTCATGAATATACATATATGTCTGTCTGTGTTTTGTCCTATTAAAGCAATACGCATAATGTATTTTGGAACTTCAAAATTGAAATGTTTTATCCATTAAATCACAAAGATGCCCGTTGAAATTCCCATAACATTCAAGTTCACCCAAACTTATCTTGTGTTATCCTTGAATACATAATTTGAATTTATGCGCTTAAAATTAAATTCAGTAATTGGTTACTTCTCATAAAATAAAAATATATAAATTTCTCAGAATATTCTTTTATTAACGAGAAATATTTTATAATAACGATTTCAAAAAAACTGATAAAATGGATATGTGCTGCATTTTTATTAAAAAAAAAAAGATGAAATTCTCACCTTGCGCATGAGGTGCTGATTCGAGGCAAAATCAGCGAAGCTCTCCTGCTCATAGCGCTGCGTCCGGTCCCTCCGGGTCAGCAGTCTCCGCACGCTGGACCTGCAAAACACGAGAGGAAAAGAAGCGCCAAAGGGCATCAGCATCAACCATTAACACATTTTCAAAATGTGAAAAACGATTTTAGAGTGACCTATTCTATTTTCGCCCCCTCCCCCCATATCTAAGGTATTTTAGTATGTATTTGCGAAATCAGAAACATCAATCAAAAATGCCGATCAATGATTATGAATGAACCCGAAACCTGTTCCCTTAAACTAAAGGTGTTACTAAATAAGTATATGCATGCATAAGGAAAAAATACCGAAATAAAACTTTATGGACGCTTATGTCAGTGTTTGATAATATTTTATGGTTGAAATGAGATAAATTGAAGATTTTAAATATATCATTGAAAAAAGATTTCCTTTTTACTATAAGTCGTTCAAAACGGTTATATTTTATTTTTATTTTGCTGCTCTTTTCTTACTAGGAAGATATTTTTAAACAGTAATTCCTGAATGCAAATACCAAAAATAAGTGGATAGTATAATAATAAAGTGGCATTGCTGTTATTTTGAACAGCTTGTATTCCTACCCAACGCCGGAGTTTTTAAAACAATGTTTTTTGAAATCAAATCTGAAGTTCTGAGAAAATGGAAGTAGTTATATCTGTAAGTTTCTTCATTCTCTATAAAATAATTATTGCTTTCCAATATCATAGGATAATATTTTTTTCGGTTACGTGCTTGAGTGCGCTGGACACTCAGAAAAACTGATACATGAGCGCATATACAAATATCAGAGCCTTTCAACCAATCTTTGTATTATATGTGGTAGACAATAGGCCTTTATAAGACGAAAGGTGTCAGGAAAATTCGTGAAATCGGTTGATTTCTGACCACAACGAGTCATTCTCATTAAAGAGATTTTAAGCAGAGCAACAATGTCGAAGAACTGCGTATGAGGGATTGTATATACTTGATAGTGACGAAATTTTTATTTTCGAGTGCGGCTATTTCATTGTTGTTGCATGAATATTGAACATTCAGCAAAACATCAAATCCCGACACGAGTGCTGCCAACAATAAACCTTAATGAACGGAACCAACGTCAATTCACGCGAGTCTTCAATTGAGATAGACATGTAGCATTTCTCTTAATTCCGTCACATATCAATTCTAAGGCAACAACATGAGTCAGTGAGCAATTTTTCAACGTACCATCATTGCCTTTTTGACAAAAGGCTTTTACAGTCGAATGTCCTGTGGCGAACTTGGACTACACGGCAAATAAAGTGCACGTCTTTCCCGGCATTGTCGAAACGCTTCTAGAAGGATTTTGGCACACAAGGCATTGAACTATCTGATGAATTCGTTTCCATTTTTATCGGACGTACGTGTACCGTTATTGAGACATGAGTTATTGCTATTTAAAAAGGATTGTTCGATCTTTTCAAGTCTTATGAATGATATGGTGAGTGCCCGGTTAGTTTGAAATTGCGAAATATGCGAATAATAGCCCAAATATGCGAAAACCTGAAACTGACAAGCACAACGTGAACATTTTTCCCGTTCATTTACACCCATGCCCATTGCACTTTACACATATTTTGACAATTCTAGTTAGACGATAAAACATCCTAGAATTTAGAATAGCTACGAAATTGCGAAAGGAGGACTATTTTAATTTAAGTATTTCAATGGTCACCCGAATCCCCTGGAATGGCATTTAAAAATTGCTTCACAGCCTACCTTACAACGCTTATATATGACGCCTTACAAGTTCTATTCGAACGAGATCTCCACCCCATCACACAAATATAGAATACGTAATTGATGTTTTTTATCGTCTCCGATGTACTTTCATACGTTGGTCGAGTGCATCATGTCATGGCGTTTCCTACCACTTCTGTGCGCATTTGAGAGCTCTACATGCTATTGGGTAGTTGTCGCAGTTTTTTTAAAAAATTCTTCATTGTGTATATGTTTAAAATATTTCGTATTTTATGAACAGTTGAAATGGTTCAACTACTTAAAAAGAAAATATCTACTTTCACCCAATAATTAAATTGCTTAAATGAAGTAGGAAATTTCTTAAGAAAGACTTTCTCTAGCATTATTATCGATATTTTGCTTCTGAAACATTTATACGTTCCCCTTTAAAACATAACATATTTAGATTAGTGAACATTCCATATCTAGAATCTTCCAATTTTATGCATATCAATATTATATAAGTGATATATACCAATATGTAATTATAAAGCAAGGACTCTTACCATTATCCGCAAATAATAACAGAAAAAAGAATTTTTATCCACTTACGTGCAAACTTCGTAGTTATAAAAAAAAGAAGAAAATTGAAAGCAACTCTGCTATGAAAGAAAAAGTTCATTTGAAAAGGCAATACAAATTGTTCAGTTAAAGTTCAAATGCAGAATTTGATCTAAGTAGTTTAATAGACTGTGTACTCTTTAGAGTTAACATTTTATATACGGTATGTCTTAAAAAGTAAGACAAAAGTTTATTTCCATAACTATTGCTTGTAGATATGCGCTTATGATTGTGAATTTTTGTGAATTAAGGTACTCAAATGTCTGACAACTGGCATCTGCAAAATATGAATGTTATAAAATTTCGAAAGTTAAATTTTTATATTGCCACGAACTGAATTTTTTTAAACCTATTAATGGTGTGAACCTCTACATATGTATGAAAAAGGGATTTTTATCTTTCCAGAAGCAAAGGTTATTTTCTCTATTCGGAATCGACTTATATTCATCCAAACTGAGTTTACCGAAAGTTGCCAGCAATACTTCATGAAATTTTGTTACTAAAAATGTATGCCTAGGTACAACATATTGAAGAAAAAATTTCGTACCATTTTTTTGCTGTATATTTTATGAGAAATTCTAATATGCTTCGGGAAATTCATCTTAGATTAACAGAAATTATATTTATTCCTTGCTTTTTGGGATTTCAAAAAACTAATTTATTTCTGAATATAAATAATAAGAATCTGTTATATATTTATTAATTGTATAATATCTATATAGCAAATATATTCAATAGCTTTTGTTTTCTTTGGAACAGAAATTCCCTGTTTTAAATAAATTAGGAAAATTGAATTCATTCATTATTTGAATAGTATTACTTGTATTTGCAATATCTGTATTACTTCAGTTATATACATATATTACAAATGTTTCACCATTGGTGATTATTTATGAGAAAAAATATGTTAAAACAGACGCGGGAGATATTTAAAGGGAATACGTTATATCATTTCCCATAATTTTCCCATAATTTGTACATTTGTTTACAAGTCTAACAATCCATAATGATGATATATATGATAAGTTATGTAAGCATACAAAACATATGTATAAAAATTTGAAATTAAATACGAAATATATATGAAAGTATTCATAAATATGACTTTTCCTTAAAGATTTGCAACAGATTTACAAAATTAAAATACTATTTTCTGATTTCAAGAAGTATCAGTTTGGATGCAAACTTTTAATCAATCCAGTAAAAACGCCCTTGTATAAAATGTCATAAAATATTTTAAATGAATAGAGTGACGATAATCACAATTAGCAGAACAACATCTTTTGAAAATGTCAATAATCAAAACATCCAAATAAATTTAAAAACTTGTTGCATCTGAACTTAGGTGTTTTAGTTCTTAACTTGAATGAAAACTATATCTATTAAAATAAATATTGTCCTTAAAAGCACGTGAATGCATATTCTTGCAAAAAAAATAATTAATTTTAAATTCAAATGCTCATTTTTTTTTATTTTTCTAAATACGAATTCATTAAAACGTTTTGAATACGACTTCTGCCACAATAACGTGCCCATAAATTGTGTCCCTATGACGGCAAATTAAATAATCATGCTGCACAGGTCTACTGACTACCTCACAGAGAAGGATATATTTTTCTCTATGGATTACCTTTTATTGAATGCTTCATAAAAGTATTTTTCGCATGAGTGGATGCCTTACATATTGCTCTTGGTGATCTAGAATCCTTCATGGCATGAAAGAGTGCGACTAAAGTAGATTTGAAACCAAATATATATTTTGAAACCCTTTCAATTCGCAGGACAGTTTATGAAAATTTCACCTCTTTGGTTGGTGGGCATTATTTTTTTCTCCAATTTAAACATGATTTGAATGTCAGTGTGATTTCGTCAGAGAATTTTAGCTACTTATTTATTAGACAGTCTACGCCAATCTTTTATTGAGTCATTGGGGAAGGATTCAAATTTAATGATAAACCGTCGACGCCAACGAAATCTACAAAATGGCGGACATCAGTTAAGGTTTCAACAATTTTTTTTATAACGGCGATTTTAAGCAATTATTAGTTATTTAGCAACTTATTGGCGACGCCAAATTAGGCGATAAAAATCAATGATCTAATATGTTAAGTATCCAATTTTAAAAATATAACAAAGAAATTTCAACAGATCATGTTGTGAAAGTTCATGGCGATTGAATGGGGATAGGCTTCAAATAGATCATAATTGGCGATATTTTGTATTGGCCTATTTTTAATTGACTCATCTAGCAGACTGAAAACTTGAAAACGTCATTTTTTACAATAATATTAACGATGCGGATTTTTTAGGGAATATCAGACTATGGCAAATACCAATGATAAAAACTACAAGTAGTTTTCTGTTATTTCGGTCAAAGACAAAAACCTATCGCATCATTATATTTAATCGGCAAATCTTAGCATTAGCTTAATTCGCGAATTCCAGGATGCAGCAAACGGAAAAGTTCTAGACTGCTTTGAAATGTAAAACAATTTCTTCTTTCTTTTCAAGATTAGCATATTCATATTTAAAACTGCATTTTATATTGGATTTCTTTTGTTAGATGAATGACCTGATCAATTAAAGATATTCAATTCTATGTAATCGTCAATGAGCTTAAACCAACATTTTCATTCAATTAATTTCCAATTCAAATATGCGTTAATGATGCAATAAAGACTTGTAATTAATTAATTGTAGTTATTTTCAGGGATTAAAAGTAAATTTTAAAATACAATTAATCGCTTCTTCAATCGATAAATTACTTTTCCGTAAGCCGGGCGGAAGCGAAAAATCGCCAAGTAATGTTGATATCCGCCAAAATTCTTAGTGATTTTAAAGCAAAAAATTGCCAAATGTAGAATACGCCATTTTTTTTCACTTGCGTTTGGTAACGGAAAAGTACCTATGTAAATAATTATCTTCTTTACATTTAAAATTTCCTTTTCGACTCGAAAATAATGTTTTAACATGCGACGACAAAGATACCAAAATTTACAAACCATTTAAAAACGCCAGAGATGTTACATCTTCAAAAGCCACAAGCTTACATCAAATGGTATAGAATTACTAAACTCGCCAAAAAACACACACAAATTTGGCTAATTCATATAATTTTAAATAGACCCAAATTTTTCAATAAAACTCATAAACTATTAAAATGACAATCGAATTCAAATTCATTCATCAAATGAATCATTTCAGTTATATAAATGCACTATAATCTGGTTTCTCCTAACAATTTTGTAGTGCAGTGAGAATAAAACAACGAATGGAAGAGCAGAAAAGCCTATTCTCATTTTATTTTTCGTTTTTTAGGATTATATACATTTACTAACACCTATAACAATTTATGACGATGTGAATCGATGCATTAAGATGTGATAATAATATAAAACAACAAGATATCTGTTACATTTATAAGAAGTTCAAATTAATAATATATGAATACTAATTTTAAAAAGCATAAAAATCAATTATACTGATCAAAAACTTTTATTTCCTAAACAGATTTTTTGTACAAATGAATATATTTCATTAGACCTAAATTAAATATTCTGAACTTACAGTTTTTTGCGTATCCACTTCAAAGCCATCTTCTACGATATCTGAAAAGACACTTATAAAATACAACAAACACAAGTAAATTAATATAATAGTATTAATAAAGTAACAGAATGAAAAAATATCACTTTTTCACCAACAAATAACAGCAAATAGCACTGTTCGTAAAGATTCACATCAAAAGTCGCAAAAATTTTCAAAATGGCGGCGTAAGTGATTGAAAAGTAGCTTCTAGAAGAAAAAACGTCATATATGACGTCATAATATCCTGCGCCAACAATGCGTAATTGTAATTTTTTTGATTGATAAACAATAACTTTAATTTTATTGGTTACTTTAAAAATGATAAACAATTTTAAAAGATTTTACCGTTACTAAAATGAATTACTCATTTCAATTATATTAAGCTAAACTATTTATTTTGAGCCATTGAATATAGCGAAATCAATATATTCGTAGTTTTTTTAAATTAAAAAATAATAAAGCATATGTCTGGCTTGGTAGAAATTACCTTTATTTTGACATTTTACCTCGTCTTTCCAGTTTTAAACTTTTCTTTCTGCTTGAAAAAACGAGCGAAACTCTCAGGCATTTTTGAAGTAGAATTTCCTTCAACCACTTACATATTTTTAGACACGGAACCTTTATAATAATTGCTCTTTAATCCTCAATTTGGCCCTACAGGATAAATGTCACTTCATTTGTTAATTATTATTAGATCGGGATATTCGGATTTATTGGATTTCCTACTTTGTAGCATGTGTCATGGATCTAACCACGGAAGAAGCACAAATTTTCTATTTTTCCAGAACCTATTCCGGGATATTTCACGAGATTTATTGATAGTCACCCTGAAGTCGAAGAAAACCTAAAATTGAAGACTTGCCAAGTCAAATGGTATCGTAGAAAAGCGAGAAATAGTAACGCCCTCTCCAATAGTAAGGACCATCGCTTGAATTAAGAGCACCCTAATCTTGCTATCCCACTGCATAAGGTGGAACTATCTAAAATTCTTAGCTACTTGGTGGAAGAACTAAATTTTATATTTAGTGGTAGACATATTCGAATAGTTCAACATTTATATTGGGTAATATAAAGTTTATTCTTCATCCATCTGAGAGTGAACAGATTTGCAGATGGTAGCATTTGGTAGTCTTAAAGGTTTATTTTCTTTACCTGATTATTATTTTCATTCTTTAAATCAAAACCAAGCTCTCTCGGATTTGCACCTATTCTTGAAAGCAGAATTCTTGTAATTGAAGACCTTTGAGGATACATGAGATCAGAGGAACACGAGAAATAAAAATTCCCTCTCCTTTATTACTGCCTGTAAAGACCATCGCTCGAATTAAGAGGGTTGTCAACTCGCTGGAGCATATTCATATTCCACTGCATACTTTGAAGCTACCTTAACTTCTTAGTAACAAAATGGACAAACTGAGTTTGTGGGAGGGAAAGCACTTCAAGATAATTGAAGTTCATTTGAGTAATAATTGATGATAATTCTTTTTCCCTCTTAGAGTCAACAGATTTGCAGATAATAAAATGTTCTAATATTTAAAGATTATTTTTTTACTTGATTAATATTTCTATTCTTGGAATCATATCCATATTATAATATTTAAAAGGAATACAGATGATTTTTTTCTCTTTTTATGGAGAATACATTATCACCCAGTGAAAGCAGCAATTTTTACAAAGATTTTAAAAGATGAATCATAGAATAATCAGCCTTCGTTATTGTTAAAATTTATATTTTCCTCCACAGCATCTCCAAAATTCTGAGGCTTTCTAGAGTATATTTAAATATATCCTATGTTATTACCTTGAAATGACACTTATGGATTCAGAAATTCTCTTAATAATAAGACGGCAACCTTTAATGCAAATCTACATTAATCTTAAAAAGCTTGCTTATTTCAATCTACCTTGTTAAATGCTTTGGCTAATATATAGATATACAGTCTTTTAGCGTCTTGCTAAGAACCACATTAGAATTGATTGTTCTTTGCCATTCTTCTACTGCTGCTGAATTATCGCGCTTATCCGATCTCGATATACTTTCAAATACTTAAATCCATTTCTTCTGAAATGAAAAAGGCCCCAAATTCAGCTGTTTTACTACAATTTAGCGATAAACTATTTTTTCTGATGAAAAATACTGCATACAAAGATTTTTTTTTACTTGGAAATGTGATTGGAATTGAATTTTACTTGAGTCGAGATTTATTTTCATCCATCGCATGTAGTAAGATATTCAAACCTTAGATTGCTTACTTTTGCATATCTTTATTCAATTTATCCTCAGTTTATAGTGAAGGAATAAACATTTCGTACTACCTGATATGCACATCTCTTCCACCAGATAACGTGTTGCCATTGCATTTACAAAAACTCGGGTTAAAAATAAGTTAAGGACTACCGCAAATAAAACCTTAAAAATGTAATTGTCAGCAAGCGACTATATGAAATGAAATAAATAGGAAATGTGATATTTTTAAAATAATAACTGCAAGACAAAGTTTTTATGATCGTTTGTAATGCCCAAATCATTAATTCAATGAAAGAATTAATATAAATAAAAATTGTTTCAGTGTGGAAAGAATTAGCTTTTATTAACGTATTGTCATCATATTGACAAAAACTGAAATTAAAAAAGTAAATCATTTCTGGAATTTTAAATGTGTTTTTAAAAAATCTTAAATATGTGTAAATATAAAATGATAAAACATTTTAAAAATTAAAAATGAAATCTGCCATCGGAAATTTTAAGTTAGAAATAGTAATGCTATCCCGATGAGTCGTTTTCCATCCAAACTAATTTAAATCATTGAGCAGTTTTATCCTGTTTGAAACTATCACGTGACTATCGGATCTCGAGTTTCTTCGATATTTAAAAATCTTTTTACTTTATATTTATTTATTTATTTGTCTCCAAATCGATCGAGCTCCAAAACTTTCGCCTTAAAGTCATTTTTTTTCGAAAATACGTTTTAATGTAGTTTGAAATGGTCACGTGACTATATTATTGAACAATATGTAATAAAAGTCCCCCCCCCCAGTTTTTTTCCTCATCTCAAAATTTTCTGAGCACCAAAACTTTGTTTTTCTCACTAGAAAATTGAAAATGAAAGCTTTAAATAAATTTATATTCTAATACTTACAGTATTTTGAGAAATACAATTAGTAAAAATGCGCTAATAATGTCATTAAATAATAAATATAAGTCACGTAAGACAAAAGTGCGATAATTAAAACTGAATGAGAATTCCAGAAAAAACCAAACGAGAATTCTCTGTGCACGAATTCACCTACTTGAATGTAATCAATCTCCGCATTTTAATAAACCATGCCGAAATAACGACGTTCCTGCTTTCACAGAAGCGTACGAAATAATATACTTTTAAAATCAGGCCAACCTTTTGAAAACGCGTCTGCTTTGAAAGAAGCGTACGTAATAATAATGCAATGATAAAAGCAGATAAAAGTATTTTTTACCCGTATACTTCGGAGACGCCAAAACCTCCTAACCAAAACAATATCATGTTCTCGCATCATAAAAAATAAATCACAAATAATTCCGAATGAAACATATAAAATTGTAATTTTCGGCACGTATTTGCATGAAATGAAACATGATAATTTTGAAAAGTAAATGCAAGGAAACGTTTTCTATGATATTTTAAAATACATATATTGCTAATTCTATTAAACAGTTATATTCAAGGCAAATATGGATTAATATCTACAAGACATTTTCTATAATCGGAGCCCAATAATTAATTTGTAAACTTTTTGTATTAGACAAACATCTCTTAATAGATGGTCTAAGTGAATTATATATTTATATTCTTAGTGAATTGAGATAAAAAAAGGTTGATTACTTACGACTTTTAAATTTTTACGTATATCATCTGCCCTGTGAATCATATTTAACAAAATATTCTTGAAACACTAAGAGAAATAAAAAAAAAAGTGGCAGTCCAGTCAACTGAATCAGTCATCAAAGTTGACCAATGTATGAAAATTTCAATATCACAATATCACTAAAAACTAGTGATTTTAGATCACTTTATCGATCATCGAAAAAAAAGCCAAAAAGGGTTTCTCAAGAGTAATTGGCCTAGGTTATGAAAATGTTGATTGTTCTAATCTTGCAATAATTAAAACTGAATAAATCCGCCAGATTTGATCGGAGAAGATAAAAACGTTTATTTATTTATTTAGAAGTTTGAAATATAAAGAATATTTTACAGAATATGGATCTATAAAAACCAAAGACTGTTAAAAATTTAAACTTCATAATTTTTTGAAGTATATTTATAAGCCAAAAAAAGGAAACATTGTTGAGAGCATTTATATACATTTAAAAAAAAGTTAAAAACTGGATTTTCCATTGAATCCGGGAAACGTTTTTCTGTATAGTTCTTTGAGATATTATAAAAAATTATAATATTACACTTTCCGTTGTGAACATAATACTTCAATGTGGAACTGCTATGCTTTCAGATCAATTTTCAGTCTTTATGCTTGAAATACGTGAAAAAGTCTTTAAATTAATTGCAGTTTCATCCTTTCCCCTTTAATTTAAATTTGAATTTTACGGGCGATGATAGAAAATCAAAGAGATTCGGAGCTCAAAAAATCAGAACTGCTTGAACGGCTACGTAATAGTATAAGTGAATTATATGACTATCGAAATATAAAGCTTAAAAATATTTTGCTGAAAAACCTATTATGAGACCAAGTTATACAAAAAAAATTGATACTTTCAGCTGACATTAATACTGGCGAACCGGCTGGTCGCTAAAGGTGGCTAGTTTATAATATAATACAATTTTGTTTAAAACACAGGAAAGAATTTCTGCTTTATTGGCTAAATCCATACATTCGTTTTCCGATATTTGAAGTAATATCCTTTATTACTATTTAAAAATTTCAAGTATTTGTTTTTGAAAAATTATTTTGCAGCATTTCTTTTGCTTTTATGCCCTATTTTATATTTTGTTTCATTTATTTTATTAATTTGTGCATATCCGTCCTCTGTTTCCTCTCAATTTATATATATGGCTCAATCTCTTCCGCTGGTTTTTATTGCTGTCTTGAAACGATCGGTCTTGCATTATATTCATTGGTCAACATTTTTACCAAACTGGCAGAATAACCCACGCTATTATAAACATCAATGGCAGAGCATAATGGTTTTTGTTGTTGCTGTTATAAAAGTATTCTTCCAAGAGTTTCAAAGAAAGGCAATCTTAACATTTCATAGCACTAAAAATTAAACTTTTAACTCATAATTCTCCACATCTGAGATTATTCTCTAATTCGTCTGTTAGTGATCCATTAATTAAGAATAAAATTTCAGATTCAATGATTATGAATGTTATGCTTAAAAACGAATGCTTACGATTATCCTAACCGCAGTCCGCAATAATAGGGCCTCTTCTTTTCAAAACTAGTGTTTGTTTTGCTGACTTGCCTTCGAACTAATAAGGCTAATTTGCGCCTGCTCAGTTTCCTGTAAATATCGACCAATCAACGCATCCTCAAGTAATTCGAATTGTTAATCCATTCCAATTCATATTTCAATGTGAATTGGATTGTAACCGTTGCAGGTCCAAGGAGATCAATCGGTCCTTTAGGCTGAACTAACGAGAGATATTTCAACGAGATGGTGAGCTCCTCGGTGAATCGGACAGATTGCCGAGAGGCTATTGAAGCGTTGGAGAACCAATGGAGAAAGGACTACAGTAAAAATATATTATTTTTAAATATGAGTGCTGAAAACAGTGTCGTTGAGCATTTTAAATCTTATGGGCCCTAAAGAATATCTTTCTTTAATTTATGTAATATCTCAAGAATTTTTCAACACAATTTTCTCAGATTCATTATGAATAGAACCGATTTGTTAACAATGTTTAAAATTAAATGTAACAAAAACTAAGAAAATAAATAGAATCTTTTGATCTAATGTTTCGTATCTAATCTGCCAACCTTGATAATGTGGAGAAAAAAAATTACTAGAAAAACGATGTACTTATAGATTTTTTGTGTATACATATAAATTTAACTAACAAAATTAATGTTTAATTACAAAAGCACACAATAACCTAAAAACAATTTATTTACATTGTGTATCTGAAGTAAAATAAAAAAAAGCAAACCAATTCATCGGAATCAAGTTCCTATCCATTTAAATTTATTCTTCAACACAATGTTCGTGCGTAAATTTTCAACTCTGTTATAATAACCCAAATGCTTGAATTTTCCACGCCAACTGGGATAGAGATAGGCAGAGAAGAAATTTTTTATTTCCTTTATTCTATTTTTTCATTTCAAAATTACTTTAGAATGAATTTGAAAGGTCAGTTAATTAACGATGTTTAATCTTAAATGTATCAAACATTATGAAAATAAACAGAATTGTTTAAAATAATGGGTCGAAAATACGTTAGACCTCACCTTGATCACGTGGGGAAAGAAATTGAAGCCTTACTCAATTGGCGATGGAGAAATGAAAATATTTTTTGGCTCAGAAGTTAGTTTTTAATTAATAATTCAAATTATATATTTTGTAGTGGATCGAATCGTGAATCTAAATCATTCTCGAATCAATTTGGAAATACACAAAAAATTTCATCAAAATCGGCACAGTTGCTTAGGCGTTCAGTCACTCACGCGCGCACAGAATAATTTTATCTATAAAGATATCTTTGTTCAATTTTTTTCAAAACTTCAAAACAGAGTCACGTGTAACATAAATCACTCATACGAAGTTGTACCAAATAATGCTTGCCACCAGGTTTTTTTCGCCTAGAAATTTGTAAATATTGCCTTTCTGGGTTAACAAATCTTTTCCTTTTTCTTAGTTAAAAAATTATTTCCTGCTTCCAGAAGTACGAAGAAACGTATTGATATAGTAATCAGCTGTTTGTTCACTTACTAACATGTTTTTCTTTTCCTTTTTTAACAGTTACAGATATCTCAATTTGAATAAAGTTGTTGTTGTTTTCACTCTTCCTGTTGGCATTGAAATAATTCTAAAAATACGTGTTTTTTTTAACTTCAGAATTCGTCAAATTTCCGAATTCAAACAATTTTAGAATTACAATATTTTCGAATTAAATGTTTTGTATGCTAGGAAATAAAAAAGGATATGTACATACATATTTTTTAATAGAATGGATTCGTTTTGAATGGGTAGCCTCTTTGCCACTTCTGACATAAGCCAGAGCGTTGCCCGAGGAACACCACGAGGAGGTGGGCTACCGTCGTCCCTCGCCCTCCCACCCCCCTTTCGCGACGCCGGCAGAGGAAACTTGGTGATCAGCATTATCCACTGATATGGGAACATTTTGACTTGTCAATTAATATTGGTTTCATAATATTGCAGGGTGTATTTTTTTTCAAAATTTCCTGAATTATTTTTAAAATTCAAAAGAATACGTTGCGAGATTTCTTCACACTTCTGTAATAATCCATTCAAATTATGCATTATTATATAAAAATATAAATTAGTATTTAGTTTATTCATGGAATTAGAGACTCCATTGAAGTCATATAGTGGTTTTTGTGGCCGATTATTTGATCGGATAAAAGAGAAGAGGTTGAAATATTTAGCATCAAATTTTTGGAATAATAGTGAACGGATTAGTTAAAACATAGTATATTGCTTAAATTTAAATTTAATTAATAAATAAGTATTACTTAAATTTAATTTTTTATTGTATTTTTGTATGCTAACTTTTCTTTCTTATTTAAGTTCTTCAGAACGATATTGCAAGTAATCGTTATGACAATACGTCATCTTCATTACGGAAAAAAATTATTGCCTCAATTAATTTATTTTTTAAAAAAAATAGGGCATTATTTGGAAAGAAAGGTTTAACTGGAAAATTTATAGGTATTAATGAAATTCCCAAATAAACCTAAAGACTGAAATAACTTCAAAGGTTAAGTAATTTTGAAAAAACTATATTTTTGGAAAATAATCATTATCAACACTTTCAATTTATGTGAACTTTTTGTAAATCTTACGAATATTTTGTACAAACAGAAATAGTTCATAAAATTATTATTTTTAATTATTTTAATTTTTAGAAGAATTAATTTTCTCAAATAATAATTCAATAAATTCAAATGGATATATTTTAGAATTTTTATCTAGTAAAAGAGTAGGGGTTGAATTAATTAACATCGATTTTTTTGGATAATACTTGAAGTAATACATGAGCCTTGTGTAGAAAGTACTTTTACGTAACGTAATATCTTTAAGTACATTTGCAAAGAAACTAAAATTTAATTTTGTAAAATTCAAATGTAATCTATAACCATTACATGCAAAAATTTTTAATTTTAAGAAAAATAAAAGCTTAAAATTGTAAAGAATTTCAAGCTTTTTAATTTTATATAAGCTTTTAATGTAAAACTGGGAAGGTATAAGATGTTTAAAAAAACTTAAATCAGTTATCAGGAAACATTGCTGCGACATCGGTACCGATGTGTGCAGAGGGCTTTTTTCAAATTCTAAAGATACATTGAGGGAAGTGTTGGTGGGCATTCAGAAGATGCAAAATTACCTTTAAACATACGGTAACAGGTGGCGTTTATTCATGGAAAATCGCAAAAACAGAAGGGAAAAAAGACAATGAATATGGGGTAGGAAAAGGTTTAAATTAATGCAAGGATTATTAATAAGGTAGTCGAGAAGAAGACTTCTCGTGCGGATAATACTTGAAGTAATACATGAGCCTTGTGTGTTTAAGTACACTTGCAGTAAAACTCAAATTTAATTTCTTAAAATTATTTTGTATTCTAACATTTTTGAGTATTCTTTTTTAGGTTCTTCAGAACAAGATCATAAACATTTTTTACAACAGTATATATTCTCTATTAGAGATAAACTATTGCTACAATAACATTATTTTTTAATGGTTTATAAATTTTAAAAGGAATTTTCAAAAGGAACATTTATTGGAATTAAAAAAGATTATAAAATAAACCTAAAGGCATTAAACAGTTTCAAGAAGAAATGCATAATTTCTTTTTTTAAAATACATTCAGAAAATTCTTATTGTTGTTGTTCCCAGTTTGACTGAAATTTTTGGAATATCGCTATATACGCAGGGTGCTCGAATTAAAAATTCAGAGAGGCAACAAACGAATTTGGACTAAATACATTGGGTCCAAAACGATTGATGGTACTTGAAAGACATTAAAATATAGGGAGTCCTAAAATTGTTGGAAACTGTAAAAAATTTACAAGTGACGCTTAATCGCCTAAAATCACAGTAACAGACGCAGTCCATCCCTCCGGATATACTGTGATTCCAGCAATTGTACGCCAGAATATTTTCTTAAAGTGTGTTGGGGAACCAGAGCATATTAGTTGCATTTCTGAAATCTGAGATGCTTTTTGTTGATGAATTTTAATCACCAAAATGTTTGCAATTCTCATTAATGAATAATTGCTTGCTGCTTTTATTTATTTTTTTCAAATGCACGGAAATTTTCCGCACGAGAAGTCTTCTTCTCGACTAACTTGTTAATAATCCTTGCATTAATAAAGACCTTTTCCTACTCCATGTTCATTGTCTTTTCGCCCTTCTGTTTTTGCGATTTTCAAGGAATAAACGTCACCTGTTACCCTATGTTTAAAGGTAATTTTTAATATTCTTAATGCCTACCAACACTTCTCTCAACGTATCTTTAGAATTTGAAAAAAGCCCCCTTTATACATCGGTACCAATTTTGCAGCAATTTTTCTTGGTAACACATTTTAGTTTTTTTAAACATCTTATGCCTTCCCAGTTTTACATTAAAAGCTTATATAAAATTAAAAAGCATAAAATTCTTTACATTTTCAAGCTTTTATTTTTCTTCAAATAAAACATTTTAGGGTTATAAATTATTTGAGGGTTAATATTATATATAATATTATATTTAAGGGTAAGGGTTATAAATTATTTTTTTAATTTTTCGGTAACATACAACCCCCTGGATCATCAAATCGATGCTTTACCTAGAGGAAAAAAAAACTATTTTTAATTGCACTTCCGCTTAAAAGAGTTTAATAATTCTAACATCGTTTGCTATTTTTTATTAATTTTTTACAGTTACCAAAATTTTCAGGACTTCTTATATTGATGCAATTTTCACTAATTAAACGTCGTTTGAGACTGGCTGAATAGTTTGTATGTTGGTTCTGGTTCCTCTTCAGACGTATTATAAACTCTCTGAACTTGTTGGTCGAATTCGACAAGAAAAAGAAATTATTAGTAAAAGTTTTAATCGATATTTTTTCATTACTTTTGAAATCCATTTTGCTGAATGTAGCAGAATTGTTCAAAATACCTGCAAAAAGGTCTTGTTGTGTAGAAATTTTTGAAATGAAATCTCTCATTTAAAATTTTTCATTTCGGATGAACAGTTTTTATTGAAACGCGAAAAACCGCTATCATGGTTTTCCCACCAATATCCGGGGAGGAACAAAGTGGTCTGTTTCTTGAGGCCAATCCAATATTTTAAATCAACAAATTTGTACCAATTTATTTGCTAAAATCTTGATATTTTTCATAGCAATTCTACTTTAATGAGATAATGGTTTTGAAGAAGTGTTTAGATATTCATTTCAAGATTTCAACCATCTTAATGTATTTCTCATTTTAAGCATAATTCATTTCAAATCAGAATGAGTTTCGTCTGAATCAAGTGCGGATGTAATACATTATGATATTTTGTTGCATAAATCCAAAGAGATAAAGAAAATCAAGGAAATTGAATCAAACTATGAGATGCTGGCATTTTATTGAAAACATTAGCGATATTAGAAATTATTAAAAGATTATTAACTGTCATAATAAAACCTATAAAACTTTTATATAATAGTTAACAAAAGTAGAACATCATTTTGAGTGAAATAAATAAATTTAGGATCAAACCTAGTTATTATATGAACTACTTTTTTAGCTATTTAAAATAGTTTTCAATAGATTATTATTATTTTCTATTTTGTTGAAAGTTCAGTCTCGTGGAAAATGCCTTTTGTATTTAACATTTTTGAATACTTTTAAATGGGATTTTTATTTTCTAATTCACGATTTTCTGTGAAGATTGTTCATATAAAAATAAATACTACTGTTTACCAAGCTTCCTCTGCCACTAACTAATTAATCTTTGTATTTTTTTGGCAACAACCCACTGATCAGTGACTTTGTATTTAAAAAATACAAAATCACCCAAATGATCTTTTAACACTCTACGACCGTGCTAGTGATGCATTCAAATATTTTGCATAACGCGTTTCTTTCCCCTCCCCCCAGTTTTTTTTTTTTTTTTTTTTTTTTTGAATTGAGACTATTATTGTAACATGCGGCATATTGTCTAGAGAATATTGGCCTTTCTGATAACCCATACTGATGGCATTTTGACCTTGCTGATATTTTATGCTGATGACATTCTGAACTTACTGAGGGCATGATCTAAGGGTGGCATTGACAAAAGGATGGCAAGCTACAGGTGGCATTGGCAAAAGAATGGCAAGCTACAGGTGACATTGGCAAAAGGATGGCAAGCTACAGGT
>JAOUZG010050330.1:1167067-1184153 GCA_026289955.1 Argiope argentata | reverse complement strand
ATGGCAAGCTACAGGTGACATTGGCAAAAGGATGGCAAGCTACAGGTGACATTGGCAAGCTACTGGTGGCATTATACGGTGCGAAGCATTTGGAGAAGAAAAGGATAACAAGCATAGGAAGTAACACGGGATTTCAATTAATTCTACGAAAAGAGCGCCTGGAGCATGAGAAAAAACTGAAGAGACGGGAACAGAATAAGAAACAATTGGAGGTGGAGAGAAACTGGAGCATAAAGAAGAACCAAGAGATGGAGACAGAATAAGATAACAATTGGAGTTGGAGAGCAACTGGAGCTTAAAGAAGAACCAAGAGATGGAGGCAGAATATGAAGCAATTGGAGTTGGGGAGCAGCTGGAGCTTGAAGAATGGCCGAAGAGATGGGAACAGAATTGAAGAAAATATCAAACAATTAGGGTTGAAGAGAAGCTGGATTTTGTGGAAGAAATGAAATGATGGTAGCAGAATTGGATCAAGAAATAAAGAAATTGGAGTCAAAGAACAGCTGGATCATGGAATAAAAAAACAATCAACTGCAGTAAAAATGAGATATTCGATGGAAATAAAATATTAAACTAAATAAGTAGATATATTTTGATGGAATTTCATTTGAGAGAAAAATGAAGTCAGTTGTTCAGCTAATTAATTTTTGATGGATATGAAAAATAAATAAGCCTATTTTACAAGTTATCATTAATTTAAATCTGAGCATTCTTTTTGGATAAAAATGCTAATACTAATGTAAAGTTAATAATATACTCTTAAAACCTAAATATACTTAAATCTACTGTCTGAATGCAATAAATTTTGATTTTCATTTTTTCCACCGATTGAGTTTGCTGCAAAAATATTCAAAAATAATCTAAAAGGCCAAACACAATGCAGCAATAAAATTTTGAAGCTTATAATCATATCTTAAATTCTACATAACTAATAATATAAACAAATAAATAATAATAAAGCACTGTGCCTGATGGTTAAATCCACTCGTTGGTAGGCATCTTTCCTGTAAAAGATATGGAAAAAAATTTAATTCTGTTAGAAATGTTTTTTTAAAAATAATTCATTTTGGAAAACAAACGTTTTTTTAAGGTATTTGAATTTCAAGAAATATAATTGGAGGGACATTTTTTATTCATGTGTTACAAAAGCAGCAGAGTCTGAAAATCGATAAGGCAGAGGGAGGCAAACCAGGGGGAAACATTCTGTGCACAAATAGCTTTCTGTCGTAAAAAGCACAAATAGTTTTCTATTTTAAAAAGGATCACCTTCCAATATAACAGAAAAAAGGTTGTGTTCGAAGAAGACTTTTCATTTTCTATTTTCCCGATTTTATTGAGTTTTTTTTTCTTATATAGAGTAAAAATTTAAAGTTTTCCTTTTTTTTCGAACCTAGAGTTTTTATAGCAAGATTTCTTTTTTTAGAAGTAAAAAGTAGCATTCCTCCTCAAATATTGTAAGCCTTCAGGGCTTTTCAAAATATTGGATCATTTTTAGAGAACTCTAATTAAACCGATGTCCGTCCTTTATCCATTTGATTACTGAAAAATAAATTTTGTGATTTCCGAAATCTCAATAAAACTAATGAGATTTACAAATAAATACTTAAAGTTAAAATCTAAATTTTGTTAAAATTTTATGATCATTTACTTTTTTCTTATTCTTCTTTATATAATTCAATTTAGAAAATTTACGAATAACGAATCGGTGAGGAATATTTTTGAAAGAAATTCAACTACATGACTCATGACTAATTTTGCAAATTATTAAAGTGAAAAAATTACTATATCCATTTTCTTGGTTACTAAAATTCCATTAGTGAAATCACACAAATAGATCAAAAAATATTTCTATTTATGAAGATAAATAGTTAGTTTTTGATAGTAGGCATAATTTTTTATTTTAATTTTAGTTCTAATGAGCAAATTGAGCTGTTTAATATTACTTTCAGTACTCTGAAAGTTTTAAAATGCAGCTTCATGTTTTATGAAGTAAATAGCATACGTTTCTGAGATTGGATTTGATCGCAAACGTTACAAAAAAAAAGACTTTCAATGATGATTTCGTCTACATTTAAAAAAAATACTCAATTGCAGTTATTTGAAAAGGTGTGAAGAGGAAAAAAGTGTTGTTTCAACTCCTTACAAAGGGTGTAGTGTGTATAGTTAAAATCCCTTTCTATATTCCGCATTTAATACAGCTAACAAAAAGATCAAGAATGCTGAAGAAACAACATCAAACAAGCGTTGTACATACACATTTTTTTCTATTATCAGTCACATTTTTATTACTTATATCAGATGCCGATGCAAATAAATATGTTTATAATTTCTCGGATAATATTTCTGAAGGAAAGCAGTGTAAATCATGCTGCCGCTTAACCCTCTATGGGCCGAATTTTTGTTATAACTATAAAACAATTGTGGGAGCGAAAAAACAAAAATTAGAATTTGATATATGCAAATGAAAACAAATTTATGTGTTTAGACAATTTTAGTGCGTTACAATCATTATGTGACTTTCAAGTCACAGCGGCCTGTAAAATTGGCACTTCTTTGTATAATAGCTCATATGTGAAAGTCTATAAAACAATTTGCATTTGCTGTAAGGCATTAATGTACATGCATCCATAAACATAGTTCGGTAATCACTGACAAAAGCACAAATAATTTCAATTGGAGCAAATATTTTTGAGTAATTTTATTGCCAACAGTTTGCACAGTAAGTATTTTGCTATTTCGGGTTGATGAGCCTAGCAATGGCCATGAATACAAGTATTGGTTGTGTTTGCAACGTCATAGAGTTAAGATTTATGCGCCTTCTCATTAAAAAACCAAAATCATTTTGTAAAATGTCGATAAATTAAAATATGACCTACAAGTTACACGGGCCCATAGAGGGTTAAAATGGCTAGATAGCACACGGAGGTGGGCACTTACGTTTTTTAAACGAAGATCCTTCTTTCCCACACACCATCCTCCTCGTCGTAGACGTAGAAAACTCCGGGGAAGTAGGGATCTGGCATCTGTAGAATAAATATCCGTTTGAGATGATTGTATCCCCGACAATAACAGCAACTTTTATGCACTATCATCTATACCTACACATCACCACTTCGTAATTGAATCTAATTTGTATTTTTTAAAAATAAAAGTTGAATATGTATGCTGTTTTTCTTGATTATCAAACAATCAAAGAATTAAGTGTTTTAGAAATTTATGACTGTTTTTTTTCTCAATGTTTTATTTCACGTATTCCATACGTTTCCCATACGATTGAATATTTTCCATAAAAGGAGAATTCTCATTATGTATTTTGAAATTATAATTAACATGCAAAAACCTACATTTCCGTTAATTTTTTTTATCACAGCTTGAAATTCTTTTCATTGTTGAATATTAGATTTATACCTGCCTCGTGAGTTCTCATTTCAATTCCCTAAGAGATGAGCTCAGTTTCGAGACGAGAGAGTGTCTTCTCAAAATGCGTCTGTAGCAAGAGTGCGCTGTGCGATCAAAGGTGATGTTGCGTGAACGTAACGAAACAAAATATCTGTTCGCACTGGACATCAGGTCAAATTTAACTTTTCCCCCAGATTTGAAATTATTACGTGAGTACTCGCCAATTATTTGCATTACCGAAACTCAATTATTTCCGAAAGTGATTCAGTATTCAATTTCCGTTTCATTACTGACTATCAGATGTTAGATTGCATGAATTTAGCAGATCTACGGTACTCTTGCATGGTCTCCAGAATGAAATTTTGTCATTTCTAAAAATACTTAAAAGAAAACCGCCGTTCTTTTTCATGTTCAGGCTTAGGTCTCGTGTATATAAAATCACCCATTAAAGAAAAAAATTGATTCTAAAGTTATGTATCAAATGTTATAGTTCTGAAGAACACTTTTCCAACTGGAAATCTATTGTTTCACTTCTGTTTCTTTAGTGGTGTTGTCGGAAAGTATAATATGTAATGTCAATATTCTATTACGCAATGAAGAAGAAAAATAAACTTACTCCGATCACAAATCAAGGAAAATAAAACATTTAATTATAGAGGAAGGACTATAAATACCTGACCCCCAACTATGCTTACTAAATGCTGCACGCATCTGGAAGACATAAGACTAGAAAAAGAAGACTTAAAGGAGAAAACATCATCAAATCAAAAGCATGAAGACCATTATTTTCACATAAAGACAATTAAAACTAATATTTAGAAAATAGATTAGCAGATATTGTAATGATAGTGTAGTTGTCATCATCTTTCCGATAGTTATTTTATATTTAGTTGCGCTACAATAGAGTAAAATTGCAAAATTAATATAGCCATTACACTATTTTGTTATTAAAAAATGGGAACGTGAAAAACTTACAATTAATACTGAAGTTACTTTATATTTAAATATGAAAAGTACATATTTGTGTGGGAAACCATTAGTTCTGATCATCATCTGAATGACCCATTATTATTAAATGATATTAAAAAATAAAACTTTTAATACTCAACAATATAAAAAATACTCTTAAATTCTGTATATATAAAATAACTTTGTACAAAATTCTTTCAGATTCACTTTTTGGGAACAAGATTATTGAAACAATAGTACAGATTTTCAATAGTCATAAAAATTTAACAACAGTTTCCCTGCAAGTTTCTCTCATTATTTATTTTTCTAGTTCGGTTCATTTTTTTACCGTTATTCTCCTTCCCACTTTCTGCTCCCAATTTTAATAAGTCATGAATAGATTTATGTCTATTACATTCAAGTTCACCAAAAATTCTCTTGTACTATCCTCGAATACATAATTTGAATTTATGCGCTTAAAATTAAATTCAGTAATTGTTTACTTTTTATAAAATAAAAATATATAAATTTCTCAGAATATTCTTTCTTTAACGCGAAATATTTTATAATAACGATTTCAAAAAATTATACATATAAAATGGATTCTTACTGAATTTTTATAAAAAAGATGAAATTCTCACCTTGCGCATGAGGTGCTGATTCGAGGCAAAATCAGCGAAGCTCTCCTGCTCGTAGCGCTGCGTCCGGTCCCTCCTGGTCAGCAGCCTCCGCACGCTGGACCTGCAAAACACGAGAGGAAAAGAAGCGCCAAAGGGCATCAGCATCAACCAATAACACAACTTCAAAATTTGAAAACCGATTCTAAAGAATAATATTTCAGCACCCCCCCCCATAGCTAAGGTATTTTAATATGTATTTGCGAAATCAGAAACATCAATCAAAAATGCCGATCAATGATTATGAATGAACCCGAAACCTGTTCCCTTAAACTATAAAGGTATAGCTAAATAAGTATAGGTATACTAAAGGAGTAAATACCACGTTAAAACTTTATGGACCCTTATGTCAGTGTTTCATAATATTTCATAGTTGGGGTGAGAAAGATTAAAAAATTTAAAGCATATCATTAAAAAGAAGATTTAATTCTAATCATTCAAAACGATTATATTTTATCCTGATTTTGTTACTCTTTTCTTATTAGGAATATATTTTTAATCAATTTCTGAATGCAAATATCAGGAATAAGTGGATAATATAATAATAAATGGAAAAAGGAATACCATAATAAAGTGTCATTGCTATTATTATTTTACAGCTTGTATTCCTACCCAACGCCGGAGTTTTTAAAACAATGTTTCCTGAAATCAAATCTGAAGTTCTCAGAAAATGGAAGTAGTTATATCTGTAAGTTTCTTCAATCTTTATAAAGTAATTATTAATTTCTATTATCATATGGACATATTCTTTGCGATTACGCACTTGACTACACTGGAGACTCAGAAAAACTGATACATGCGCGCATATACAAATATCACAGCCTTTCAACCAATCTGTGCAACCTGATGTGGTAGACATTAGGCCTATATCGGACGAAATGTGTCAGGAAAATTTGTTAAATCTGTTGATATCTGGCAGTAATAAGTCATCCTGATTTAAAATATTTTAAGCAAAGCAATAATGGTGACACACTACAGATAAGGGAATGCATATCCTGGATAGGGATGAAATTTTTATTTTCGAGTTCGGCAATTTCATTATTTTGGCATGAATATTGAGTACAACGTCAAATCTAGAAATGAGTGCAGCCAGAAGCAAGCCTGAATGAAACTTGAGCAACGTCGACTCACGCGAGACCTCAAACGAGATAAACCTGCGGCACTTCCTCCGATTCCCGCATATTTCAAATCTAAGGCAACAACACGAGTCAGTGAGCGTGGCCTTTTGAAACCGAATGTCCATTGGTGTTCTTTTACTGCACGGCAGATAAACTACGCGTCTTTCCTGGTATTGTCGATTTCAGGGCTCTACATGCTATTTGGTAGTTGTCGCAGATTTTTAGTTCTCCAATGTATATATGTTTAAAAAAATTCGTATTTTATGGACAGTTAAAATAAATTGTTTAACTACTTAAAAAGAAAATATCTACTTTCACCAATCATGAAAGCAATTGAGTGAAGTAGGGAAATGCTGAAGAAAGACTCTCTAGCAGTAATATCGATATCTCGGTTTTAAAACATGTATACATTCCCTCTTAAAACACAGCATATTTATAATAATGAACATTTTAAAGTTAGAATCTTTCAATTTAATGCATAATAATATTTTATTAGGGATATATAACAATGTGTAATTATAAAGCAAGGACTCTTACCATTAACCGCAAATAATTGGAGAAAAAACATTTTTATCTACTTACTTGCATACTTCGTAATTATAAAAAAAAACCAAGAAAATTGAAAGCAACTCTGCTATGAAAGAAAAATTTCATTTGAAAAGTCATTACGAAGTGGTCAGTTAATATGCAAATCTAAAATTTAATCTAAGTAATTTAATAGGTTAAGAATATTGTTAAATTTTCAACAAGAAAATTAAAATCGTATCAACATTTCAAAACCACTTCCTATTTCTGCGATTTGAAGACCTCAAAAGTTATACCTAGAAATTTATAATTACAATATTATACACAGGATGTCGTAAAAAGTAAGAACTAAAGTTTATTTTCATAACTATTGCAAGCAGATATGTGCTTAGGACTGAATTTTTGTGATAGAAGACACTAAAATGTATGATTATTCGCATCTGCAGAATATGAGAATTATAAAATTACAAAAGTTAAATTTTTATATTACCCAAAATAAATTATCATGAACTAAACTCTATTTCACTTATTGATAGTGTGAATCACTATATATGAGAAAAGGGTTTTGACATTTTCAAAAGTATTGTCTCTTTGGAATAAACTGATATTCATTCAAACTGAGTTTACCGAAGGTTGAGCCCCATTATAATATTCTGCACGTGGATAGTGTTTTGGTTTCCCATGAGACTAATGCATGAATAGAGCATGAACTAATTTATCGAGTTAAATAATATTTACGCTGTGGTATTTGGAATTTTCACTTCTGAATTGACTGCACGCTCACAAGCATGAGAGTAAAGAAGAATAAGAAAAAAAGGCATCGATTTCGGGATCACAAGCATAACGTCTCATTCTTTACGTTCACGTCGAGAAAATATGTATCCTACAGTTTTTAATGGCTATTACTTCTTTCAACGCATTTCCAAGAAATGAGATGGGTATTCGGAAAACGACATTTAAATTCTTCCACGTTATCTGTTCATTATGATGCCAGGCAGCATAAATCATCGGTATATCTATACGGTCCTTGTTAGGTCATACACCTTTTGCTTAAGCAAGATACGAAAGTGTGAGCAGAGAATTTTATTGCCTTGCCAAGTGATTCCTTTCTTTAATGAGATATCTGAAATCTTAAGTATTCCTTTCCTTCTTTATAAAGTCGAAACTATAATTGTAGACTAAATAAAATGATCAACATTCAGCATAATTAGCACATTTATATTAAGGCATGATAGGCGAGATATCATAAGAAAAAAAAATTGAATTTGGCATTTTAGCTCTATTGAGTAAATCTTCCATTCTGAAAAGAATGGTCTTTTCAAACTGTATTAAGGATTTTTTTCTTCAAGATTTTATAATAAGCTTATTTATATTTTTGCAAATTTTATAAATAAATACGACAAACTCGTAAAACGGATTATTCATTGATGAAAAAAGAATTAAAATTAAATTTTTGATTTTTAATTATTATTACTATTTTATTCTTTTGAAGAAAAATTGTTTTAGTACATTTGCAGCATTACTTTATGAAGTTTTGCTACTGAAAATGTATGCCTAGGTGTAATTTGTTGGGTGGGGGTGAATTTGTCTTCGAAAGATTCGTCTTAGGTGAACAGAAATCATACTTATTCCTTGCTTTTGGGGATTTCAGAAAACCAATTTATTTCTGAATATAAATACTAAGAATCTGTTATATATTTAGTAATTGTATAGTATATATATAGTAATTATATGCAGTAGTTTTTGTTTTCTTTGGGGCAAATATTCCCTGATGTTTTTAAAAAATTAAGGGAATTGAATTGATTCCTTATTTGTATAGTATTATTTGCATTTGCAATATCTGTATTACTCCAGTTATAGATATATATTACAATCGTTTCACCTTAGGTGATTATTTATTGGGAAATATATTATAAACAGACGTGGGAAATATTTAGAGTGAATATAATACATTTAAAGTGCATTTTTATAATCATTTTTCAAAAGTTTGTACATTGATTTACGAGTCTAACAAGCCATAATGATGAGGCATATGATATAATATGTTATGTAAGCATACAAAACATATCTATAAAAATTTGAAATTATATACGAAATGTCTATGAAAGTAGGCATAATTATGACTTTTCCTTAAAGATTTACAACAGATTTACAAAATTAAAATGACTATTTTCTGGTTTCAAGAAGTATCAGTTTGGATGGACAATTTTAATCAATCCAGTAAAAACGCCCCTGTATAAAATGTCATAAAATATTTTAAATGAATGGAGTGACGATAATCACAATTAGTTGAACAACAGCTTTTGAAAATGTCAATAATCAAAACATCTAAATAAATTTAAAAACTTGTCGCATCTGAATTTAGGTGTTTTAGATCTTAACTTGAATTTAAACTATATCTATTAAAATAAATAGCATCCTTAAAAGCACGTGAATGAGTATTCTTGCACGAAAATTCGATATTAATTAATTTTCAGTCCGTCATTTTTTTTTCTAAAATACAAACTGTTTAAACGTTTTGAATATGATTTCTGCCACAATAACATGTTGTCCCTATTTTGGCAACTTAAAAAATCCCACTGAACAGTTCTACTATTTCATTTAATCCTTGATATTATTGTTCACATGAGCATATGCCTTACATATTGCCCTTGGTGATCTAGAATCCTTCACGGAATGAAAGAGTGCGACTAAAGTAGATTTGAAACCAAAAATATTTTTAACATTTTAAATTCTCAGGAATCTTGACAGTTGATGAAAATTTCACCTCTTTGGTTGATTCGTACAATTCCCCCCCCCTATTTAACCATGATTTGAATATGCCAGTGTTATAGTATTAAAAAAATTTAGGTACTTGTGTGCCGTTTGCGCCAACGATTTAGTAACTCATTGGAGACGGATTCAAATTTGGCGATAACTCTCGGCGCCAACGAAACCAGCAAAATGGCGGACGACAAGTAAGGTTTAAACTATATTTAAAACATTGGCGGTTTATTGTCATTATTTAGCAACTCATTGGTGACGCCTTCAAATTTGCGTTATTGGTCAGCGCATTTGGTCTAATGCGTTAGTACCCAATTTTAAAAATATAACTGAAGGAAATTTCAACAGATCTTAATGTGAAAGTGGATGGCGATTGTATGGAGATAAGCTTCTGCATTGATATAGATCATAATTGGCGATATTTTGTATTGGCCTATTTTTAATAGGCATATCTCGCAGTATGGAACCTTGAAGTAGTTTTCAATTATTTCAGTCAAAGACGAAAACCTATATATTTATTATATTTAATCGGCAAATCTTAGCTGTAGCTTTAATCGCGAATTCCAAGATACAGCTAACTGGAAAGTTCTACATTGCTTTGAAACATAAAAAACTGTCTTCTTCCTTTTCAAAATTAGCATATTTTTTTATTTAAAACTGCATTTTATTTTGGATTTCTCTTGTTAGATGAATGACCTGATCAATTAAAGATATTCACTTCGATTTAATCGCCAATGAGCTTCAGTCAACAGTTGCATTCAATTAATTCCCAAATTAAATATATGATAATGATTCAATAAAGACTTCTAATAAATTAATTGTAATTATTTTCTAGAATTAAAAGAAAATTTTAAAATACAATTAATCCCTTCTTTAATCGATAAGGTAATTAGCCGGACACAAAAATTCCGCCAGAAGGCTTACAGCAATCTTAAAGCGAAATATCGCCAAATATAAAATTCCGCCAAATGACTTTGGTGATTTGTCGCTGGCATCTGGCAAACGGAAAAGTTTGTATGTAAATAATTATCTTTCACTTTACATTTAAAATTTTCTTTTCGACTTAAAAATATTGTTTTATTTGGTTACAAGTATGACAAAGTTACGCAAAATCATTTAAAAACGCCAGAGATTTGTCATCTTCAAAAGCCAAAAACATTATAACAAACGGCATAAAAATACCAAACTCGCCAAAAAAAAATCAACTTTGACAAACGCATATTATTTTAAATAGATCTCTAATTTTCCAATGATGCTAACAAATTATGAAAATGACAATCGAAATGAAATTAATTCATTAAATGAATCATTTCAGTTATATAATTGCTACTTGTTATATAATTCCGTTACTTGTATCAAATTTGCATTGCGGTTAGAATGGGATTAAACAGACTTCGAGAAAATGAAGAGATTAATAAACTTGATGAAATTAATCTACTTTCATTATATTTAACGCTTTTTAGGAGTATATACATTCACTAACACTTCTTACAAGTTATCGCCATTGTAAATTGATACATTAAGATGTGATAATAATATAAGACAGCAAGATATCCGCTAATTTTACAAAGTGAAAATTACTAATGTATGAATACTTATTTTGAAAATCATAAAACTCAGTTATATTAATCATAAATTTTTATTTCCTAAATAGATTTTAATGCAAATGAATACATTTTGTTAAACCCAAATTAAATATTCTGAAAAACTTACAGTTTTTTGCGTATCCACTTCAGAGCCATGTTTGCGATAATCTGAAAATACACTTATAAACTACAACAAAAACAAGTAAATAAATATAATATAATTATTAAAGTAACAAAATGAAAAAATATCACTTTTTCACCAATAAATTGCAGCAAATAGCACTGTTCGTCAAGTTTCGCAACAAAAGTCGCAAAAATTTTCAAAATGGCGGCGTAAGTGATTGAAAAGTAGCTTTTAGAAGAAAAAACGTCATTTATGACGTCATAATATCCTGCGCCAACAATGCGTAATTGTAATTTTTTTTATTGATAAATAATAACTTTAACTTTATTGGCTACTTTAAAAAGGATAAACAATTTTAAAAGATTTTACCGTTACTAATATGAATTTCTCGTTTCAAAGATATAGAGCTAAATTATGTATATTGAACCAGTTAATACAGCGATGGATTCTTACTTTTTAAATTAAATAATAATAAAGCTTATGTATAGCCTGGTAGAAATTACTTTTATCTCGGCATCATACCTCATCTTCACAGTCTTTAGCTTTTCGTTCTGCTCTAAAAAACGAGCGAAATTCTCAGCCATTTTTGAAGTAGAATTTCCTTTAACCACTTACATATTTTTAGACCCAAAACCTTTATAATAATTGCTCTTTAATCCTCAATTTGGCCCTACAGGATAAATGGCACTCCATTTGTTAATTATTATTAGATCGGGATATTCGGATTTAATAGATTTCCTTCTTTAGAGCATGTGTCATGGATCTAAGTTTTTAAGAAGCATGCATTTTCTATTTTTCCGGCACCTATTTCGAGATTGTTCATGAGATTTATCGATAGTCATCCTGAAGGCAAAGATAACCTGAAATAGAAGACTTTTCAAATCAAATCGTATCACAAAAAGAGCGAGGAATAATAATGCTATCATAGCACCATAAACTTGCTGTTGCATATTCATATCCCACTAAATAAGGTGGAAGTGCTTAAAATTCTTAGTTACTTGATGGAAGAACTAAATTTTATATTTAGTGGTGGACAGATTCGAATAGTTCAACATTTCTATTGGGTAATATAAAGTTTATTCTTCATCCATCTGAGAGTGAACAGATTTGCAGATGGTAGCATTTGGTAGTCTTAAAGGTTTATTTTCTTTACCTGATTATTATTTTCATTCTTTAAGTCAAAACCATGCTCTCTCGAATTTGCACCTATTCTTCCAAACAGAATGCCAGCAAATGAAGACCTCTGAGGACACATGAGATCAGAGGAACGCGAGAAATGAAAATGCCCTCTCCTTTATTATTGCCTGTAAAGACCATCGCTCGAATTAAGAGGGCTGTCAACTTGCTGGAGCACGTTCATATTCCAGTGCATACTATGAAGCTACCTTTTCTTAGTAACAAAATGGACAAACTGAATTTGTGGGAGGGAAAGCACTCCAGGATAATTCAAATTCATTTGAATAATAAATGATTCATTCTTCTTCCATCTTAGAGTCAACAGATTTGCAGATAATAAAATGCTCTAATATTTAAAGATTATTTTCTTTATTTGCTTAATATTTCCGTTCTTGGAATCAAACCCGTGCACTTATAATGTCATTGAGGATCCTTATGCTTATTCAAAGCAATTGAAAAGACTTTTTGCACGAATTTTTCCAAAGAGAATGCAAGTAATATTTAAAAAGACTACAAATGATTTTTTTTCTCTTTTTATGGAGAATCCGTTATCGCCCAGTGAAGGCAGCAATTTCAACAGAGATTTTAAAAGATGAATCAGCCTTCGTTATTGTTAAGTCTTTTAAATTTTCCTCCACAGCATCTCCACAATACTGAGGCTTTCTTGAGTATACTTAAATATATCCTATGCTATTACCTTGAAATGACACTTATGGATTCATAAATTCTCATAATAATAAGACGGCAACCTATAATGCAAATCTACATTAATCTTAAAAAGCTTGCTTATTTCGGTCAACCTTTTTAAAAGCTTTGGCTAATATTTAGATATACAGTCTTTTGGCGTCTTGCGAGGAACCACACTAGAACTGATTGTTCTTTGCCGTTCTTCTACTGTTGCTGGATTATCGCGCTTATCCGATCTCGATATACTTTCAAATACTTATATCCATTTCTTCTGAAATGAAAAAGGCGCCCAAATTCGGCTGTTTTACTACAATTTGGCGATAAACTATTTTTTTTATGAAAAAGACTGCATACAAAGATTTTTTTTTAACTTGGAAATGTAATTGGGATTGAATTTTACTTTAGTCGAGGTTTATTTTCATCCATCGCATGTAGTAAGATATTCAAACCATACATTGCTTACTTTTACATATCTTTATTCAATTTATTCTCAGTTTGTAGTGTAGGAATAAAAATTTTGTACTACCTTATATGCACATCTCTTCCACCAGATAGCGTATTGCCATTGCATTTTCAAAAGCTGAGGTTAAAAATCCCTATTAATTGCATTTTCATTCTTCCCACCTTAATTTAAAACTGAATATTACAGGCGCTGATAGAAAAGCAGGGAATTCAAAAATAGGACTGCTTAACGGCTACATAATTGTATAAGGGAATTATATGACTATCGAAATATAAAGCTTAAAAATATTTTGCTGAAAAACCTATTATGAGACCAAGTTATACAAAAAAAATTAATTGATACTTTCAGCTGGCATTAATACTGGCGAACCGGCTGGTCGCTAAAGGTGGCTAGTTTATATTATAACACAATTTTGTTTAAAACACAGGAAAGAATTTCTGCTTTATTGGCTAAATCCATACATTCGTTTTCCGATATTTCAAGTAATATCCTGAAATACTATTTAAAAATTTCAAGTATTTGTTTTTGAAAAATTCTTTTGCAACCTTTCTCTTGTTTTTCTGTCCTATTTTATATTTTGTTTCAGTTATTTTATTAATTTAAGCAAATCCGTCCTCTATTTCCTCTCAATTTGTATATATGACTCTATCTCTTCCACTGGTCTTTATTACTGTCTTGAAACGATCGGTCTTGCATTATATTCATTGGTCAACATTTCTTCCAAACTGGTAGAATAACCCACGTTGTTATAAACATCAATGGCATGGCATAATGGTTTTTGTTATTGCTGTTATAAAAGTATTTTTCCAAGAATTTCAAAAAAAGACTATCTTAACATTTAATAGCACTAAAAATTAAACTTTTAACTCATAAATTCTCCACATCGGAGATTATTCTCTAATTCGTCTATTAATGATTCATTTAATAAGGATAAAAGTTCAGATTCAATAATTATGAATATTGCGCTTAAAAGCAAATGCTTACGATTGTCCTAACTGCAGTCTGCAGTAATATGGCCTCTTCTTTTCAAAACTAGTGTTTGTTATACTGACTTGCCTTCGAAATAATAAGGCTAATTTGCGTCAGCTCAGTTTCCTGTAAATATCGACTAATCAACGCATCCTCAAGTAATTCGAATTGTTAATCCATTCCAATTCATATTTCAATGTGAATCGAACTGTAACCGTTGCAGGTCCAAGGAGATCAATCGGTCCTTTAGGCTGAACTAACGAGAGATATTTCAAAGAGATGGTGAACTCCTCGGTGAATCGGACAGTGTGCTGAGAGGCTATTGAAGCGTTGGAGAACCAATGGAGAAAGGAAGTTCTATGACAAATCGATCTGAATTCCTTTCAAGGAAATTTGAAGACATTTCAGTGGCAGTGACATTTGTTCTTTTTATTATTGCTGATTGGAAAAGAAGAAAGGCCGAATGTTTCCATATTTCCAATTTAAAATAGAAATAAAAACAATAATGCAATATACAGTAATGCAATAACGAAAGATTTTAAATAAAAACGAATGGTCTTTAATGCTAAAAATGTTGTGAAAGTAAATAATCATTAAATTACAAAGAAATGAAATTTTTTAACATACAGTAAAACCACTGCTCAACTTGTAAAGCAAATAAACTGTATAAGGATTCTTTGTGTTTGTGTGGTGGGTGGAGTGCTTTCAGCGCTTATTTTGTGTTTTTTTTAAATTACTAAAATAAAATTAGAAATATAAGGAAATATTGGATTCTGCATCATAAGAAGTGAAATATTTTTTTTTCAAAATTAATTTTTAGTTGCAATTCCTTTTATATAATAAAAATATAGCTTTGTTACACAAATATATTGGTTTAAAAACAGTAGGATTGATGAAATGATTATTGAAAGAAAAGATTTTTAATGCGAGTACTGAAACCAGTGTCGTTAAGCATTTTAAACCTTATGGGCCCTAAAGAATATCTTTCTTTAATTTATGTAATATCTCAAGAATTTGTCAACACAATTTTCTCGGATTCATTATGAATAGAACCGATTAATTAACGATGTTTAATTTTAAATGTAATAAATGTTAAGAAAATAAACAGAATAGTTTGATGTAATCTGTAGAAAACATGTTATGCCTAACCTTGTTAATGTGGGGTTAAAACTACTTAAATAAAAGAGGCACTTAAGTTTATAAGCATATACGAAAAATATATAACTAACATAAAAACTATTTAATTACAAAAGCCTACAATGATTTAAAAATAATTTATTTACATTGCGTATCTGAAGTAAAACAATTCATCAAAATCAAGTTCGTATCCATTTAAATTCATTTGTCATCACAATGTGCATGCGTAAATTTTTAACGCTGTTATAGTAACGCAAATGCGTGAATTTTCTACGCCAACTGGGATAGAGATAGGCAGAGTAGAAATTTTTTATTTCCTTTATTCTGTTTTTATTTTAATTCAAAATTACTACAGAATAAATCTGAAAGGTCGATTAATTAACGATGTTTAATTTTAAATGCACTAAACATTATGAAAATAAACAGAATCGTTTCAAATAATCGACCGAACGTGAGTTAAGCCTAACATTGTTAGAACCTCTCCGGCGTAAACTAACATTAGCTCAGTGCTACAACTGCCAAGAATTCTACCATCACAGCCGCGTGTGCACCAGAAACGCAAAATGTCTCAAATGCGGCGGTCCTCACTGGAATAATAGCTGCATTAAACCAAAAGATGCGTCATCCAAATGCTGCCTGTGTGGAGGGTCTCACACGGCGAACTACTCTCAATGCCCAAAAAACCCAGCAATGCGAAAAACTTTTCAAATAGCTCAGACCGACGGATGGAAAAATGAAACTGCTCTTGCCAGAGTTAAGAAAAGCTTTGAGCATCAACCAGCCATCAATCAAGTCAAACCCTCTAACGTGTAAATTCAAATTGATCAATCTCAGGATAACTGCCAACCGATTACAGCTAATCAAATAACTAATCTTATGAACAACTTCCTTTCCCAAATTTCTGCGATCCTCAGGTTTGTTCCTGCACCCATTCAAAAGCTCCAAATTCGATAGCCCCTACATTGTGTCGTGGAACGCCGTGGCCTCAGAAATAAATTGAAGGTACTCAAACACTTTATCCTAGATTGGAAACCCGACGTGATTACTCTTCAAGAAACTCATCTTCGTCCCTCGGACAACCTCAAAATTCTAAACTACTCCAGCTACAGGACAGATCGACTCACTCATAAAGGTGATGGCACAGCCATACTCGTCAAAAACTCCATTCCTCATCATCCAACCCCATCTGCTCTTCCAGGTTTGAAAACACATCAATTTCAATTGATCTCCCGGATAATACACATGTCACTATTACCAGCATTTATCGTCCTCCGCATGGCAAAATAAATACAACTGAACTATACAGCATCTTATGTCAATCAAGTAAGTGCATCGTTGTTGGTGACTTCAATGTCAAACACTCTTCTTGGAGTACAGTGCATCCAAACAGTACTGGCTCGATTATCCACGTCTTCATTGCCTCCAACAACTTCATTCCCATCGCTCCTCTGGAACCTACCCACTACCCCGAGAGATCTAAAAGGGTAAAAAATATATGCCGTTAATTTGGCCTA